>JAMPIV010013086.1:0-84155 GCA_024509875.1 Oreohelix idahoensis
TTAACAGTAATTGGTCATCCAAACAAGACAAAAGACCTGTATACTGGTTCCAGTAAATATAGTAAGACATAAGGACATTATAAGAGACAGAGGTATGTTTCTGGTATATGTATGAAAACATACCAATAAACACAATTAGGAAGGGAAAAACCGAGCCTGTAAACAGTAAATTAAATATATAACAAACATCAAAGGTATTGTTTCACACTCAGGCATCAATTCGTAAGAAATAAAGAAGTAAGAACCACTTGGACAAACAGAAAAAACAGACAGACTGGATGTGTGCTTAGCCCAGTAGTGTACGTGAAACCCCCGTACGAAATCCATAACGACAACTCCGCCTAGCTATCAAGCGAATCACACTGACCCCACGGCCCAGCATAGCGATCCCCAAAAAAAGATGCTTTGCTGGCTATTTATCAGTACGAAACACACAAGATAACACCGGAAGTATACAGTGGGCAACTCAGCCCTTAAATGACGCAATCACTTCTGTTGTTCTCCTATTAACAGTATGTGTCAGTCCAAACAAGACAAAGACCTTGATACTGGGTCCTGTAAATAGTAGAAGACTTAAGGACATTAGTATAGAACAGAGGGTAGGTTTCTGGTATTGTATAAACATAAATAACACATAAGGAAGGGAAACCCGAGGCCTGTAAACAGTAAATTAATATTAGACAAACATAAAGGTATGTTTTCAGGCACTCGTAAGAAATAAATAAGTAGAACACTTGGACAACAGAAAAACAACAGACGTGAGTGGCTTACCCAGGGTTCGAACCCCGTACCTTCCGTACGACAACTCCGCCTAGCTATCAAGCGAATCACACTGACCCCACGGCCAGCTAGGCATCCCCAAAAAAGATGCTTTGCTGGCTATTTATCAGTACGAAACACACAAGATAACACCGGAAGTATACAGTGGGCAACTCAGCCCTTAAATGACGCAATCACTTCTGTTGTTCTCCTATTAACAGTATGTGTCAGTCCAAACAAGACAAAGACCTTGATACTGGGTCCAGTAAATAGTAGAAGACTTAAGGACATTAGTATAGAACAGAGGGTAGGTTTCTGGTATTGTATAAACATATATAACACATAAGGAAGGGAAACCCGAGGCCTGTAAACAGTAAATTAATATTAGACAAACATAAAGGTATGTTTTCAGGCACTCGTAAGAAATAAAGAAGTAGAACACTTGGACAACAGAAAAACAACAGACGTGAGTGGCTTACCCAGGGTTCGAACCCCGTACCTTCCGTACGACAACTCCGCCTAGCTATCAAGCGAATCACACTGACCCCGGCCAGCTAGGCATCCCCAAAAAAAGATGCTTTGCTGGCTATTTATCAGTACGAAACACACAAGATAACACCGGAAGTATACAGTGGGCAACTCAGCCCTTAAATGACGCAATCACTTCTGTTGTTCTCCTATTAACAGTATGTGTCAGTCCAAACAAGACAAAGACCTTGATACTGGGTCCAGTAAATAGTAGAAGACTTAAGGACATTAGTATAGAACAGAGGGTAGGTTTCTGGTATTGTATAAACATAAATAACACATAAGGAAGGGAAACCCGAGGCCTGTAAACAGTAAATTAATATTAGACAAACATAAAGGTATGTTTTCAGGCACTCGTAAGAAATAAAGAAGTAGAACACTTGGACAACAGAAAAACAACAGACGTGAGTGGCTTACCCAGGGTTCGAACCCCGTACCTTCCGTACGACAACTCCGCCTAGCTATCATGCGAATCACACTGACCCCACGGCCAGCTAGGCATCCCCAAAAAAAGATGCTTTGCTGGCTATTTATCAGTACGAAACACACAAGATAACACCGGAAGTATACAGTGGGCAACTCAGCCCTTAAATGACGCAATCACTTCTGTTGTTCTCCTATTAACAGTATGTGTCAGTCCAAACAAGACAAAGACCTTGATACTGGGTCCAGTAAATAGTAGAAGACTTAAGGACATTAGTAAAGAACAGAGGGTAGGTTTCTGGTATTGTATAAACATAAATAACACATAAGGAAGGGAAACCCGAGGCCTGTAAACAGTAAATTAATATTAGACAAACATAAAGGTATGTTTTCAGGCACTCGTAAGAAATAAAGAAGTAGAACACTTGGACAACAGAAGAAACAACAGACGTGAGTGGCTTACCCAGGGTTCGAACCCCGTACCTTCCGTACGACAACTCCGCCTAGCTATCAAGCGAATCACACTGACCCCACGGCCAGCTAGGCATCCCCAAAAAAAGATGCTTTGCTGGCTATTTATCAGTACGAAACACACAAGATAACACCGGAAGTATACAGTGGGCAACTCAGCCCTTAAATGACGCAATCACTTCTGTTGTCTCCTATTAACAGTATGTGTCAGTCCAAACAAGACAAAGACCTTGATACTGGGTCCAGTAAATAGTAGAAGACTTAAGGACATTAGTATAGAACAGAGGGTAGGTTTCTGGTATTGTATAAACATAAATAACACATAAGGAAGGGAAACCCGAGGCCTGTAAACAGTAAATTAATATTAGACAAACATAAAGGTATGTTTTCAGGCACTCGTAAGAAATAAAGAAGTAGAACACTTGGACAACAGAAAAACAACAGACGTGAGTGGCTTACCCAGGTTCGAACCCCGTACCTTCCGTACGACAACTCCGCCTAGCTATCAAGCGAATCACACTGACCCCACGGCCAGCTAGGCATCCCCAAAAAAAGATGCTTTGCTGGCTATTTATCAGTACGAAACACACAAGATAACACCGGAAGTATACAGTGGGCAACTCAGCCCTTAAATGACGCAATCACTTTCTGTTGTTCTCCTATTAACAGTATGTGTCAGTCCAAACAAGACAAAGACCTTGATACTGGGTCCAGTAAATAGTAGAAGACTTAAGGACATTAGTATAGAACAGAGGGTAGGTTTCTGGTATTGTATAAACATAAATAACACATAAGGAAGGGAAACCCGAGGCCTGTAAACAGTAAATTAATATTAGACAAACATAAAGGTATGTTTTCAGGCACTCGTAAAGAAATAAAGAAGTAGAACACTTGGACAACAGAAAAACAACAGACGTGAGTGGCTTACCCAGGGTTCGAACCCCGTACCTTCCGTACGACAACTCCGCCTAGCTATCAAGCGAATCACACTGACCCCACGCCAGCTAGGCATCCCCCAAAAAAAGATGCTTTACTGGCTATTTATCAGTAACGGAAACACACAAGAAGAAACACCGGGAATGTATACAGTGGGCAACTCAGCCCTTAAATGACGCAATCACTTCTGTTGTTCTCCTATTAACAGTATGTGTCAGTCCAAACAAGACAAAGACCTTGATACTGGGTCCAGTAAATAGTAGAAGACTTAAGGACATTAGTATAGAACAGAGGGTAGGTTTCTGGTATTGTATAAACATAAATAACACATAAGGAAGGGAAACCCGAGGCCTGTAAACAGTAAATTAATATTAGACAAACATAAAGGTATGTTTTCAGGCACTCGTAAGAAATAGAGAAGTAGAACACTTGGACAACAGAAAAACAACAGACGTGAGTGGCTTACCCAGGGTTCGAACCCCGTACCTTCCGTACGACAACTCCGCCTAGCTATCAAGCGAATCACACTGACCCCACGGCCAGCTAGGCATCCCCAAAAAAGGATGCTTTGCTGGCTATTTATCAGTACGAAACACACAAGATAACACCGGAAGTATACAGCGAGTAACTCAGCCCTTAAATTACGCAATCACTTCTGTTGTTCTCCTATTAACAGTATGTGTCAGTCCAAACAAGACAAAGACCTTGATACTGGGTCCAGTAAATAGTAGAAGACTTAAGGACATTAGTATAGAACAGAGGGTAGGTTTCTGGTATTGTATAAACATAAATAACACATAAGGAAGGGAAACCCGAGGCCTGTAAACAGTAAATTAATATTAGACAAACATAAAGGTATGTTTTCAGGCACTCGTAAGAAATAAAGAAGTAGAACACTTGGACAACAGAAAAACAACAGACGTGAGTGGCTTACCCAGGGTTCGAACCCCGTACCTTCCGTAGCGACAGAACTCCGCCTAGCTATCAAGCGAATCACACTGACCACCCCCACGGCCACAGCTAGGCAATCAACATCTACAAAAAAGATGCTTTGCAAAGGCACATTTATCAGTACGAAACTACCAAGGAATAACACTTGACGTGATACTGAGTGACGCGAACACCCCCAACAACTTACATGAACGCAATCAACTTCAGAACTCTTCTCCTAACTGAACAGTATGAATCCACGACCAAACAGACAAAGCCCCTTGATTGCTGAAGATCTCAGCTGCACAATAAGTAGACACGACTTAAGGACATTACGGATATAGACACCTAGACGACAGGTTTCTGGTACCTGCTATAAACATAAATAACACTTAAGGACTTGTCGACAGACCCCCGAGGACTGTCCACTCTAGTAAATTAATATTAGAATCCCCAACATAAAGGTGCTATTGCAGGCTACTCGTATCAGGAAATAAAGAAGTAGAGCACGATGGACAAACACACCCAGGAAGTATACCCCAGACGGTGAGTGGCATATACCTTCAGGTTCGAACCCCGTACCCTTCCTACGGAACAACTCCGCCTACGCTATCAAGCGAAATCACAACTGACCCCCCCACTGCCATCTGGTAGGGGTTCATCGTCCCAAAAAAGGATCCTTTGCTGGCTATTGTACTCCGTACGAAACAGTACAAGATGTCAGATTTGTGTCAGTATACAGAGGGCACTCAGTTACATAAATGCCGAAAGAACTTCTGTGTTTCTCCCTATTAACAGTATGCTGTCAGTCCAAACAAGACTTACAGACCTTGATAGCTGGGTCCTATAAATATGTAGAAATGAAACTTAAGTACGAATAGTATTTTAGAACAGAGGGGTAGGTTGTCGTTCTGGTATATTTATAAACCTATAAATAAACAAATAAGAAAGGTACAACCCGAGGCAAGTAAACAGTAAGATTATATCCTGGACAAACATAGAGAGTATGTTTTTCCCCAGGGAGCCTCGTAAGACAGTAAATTTAAGTATACACTTGAACAACAGACAAAACACAGGACGTAAATGTTTTTTACCCAGGGTTCGAACCCCCGTTTCTTTCATTTGCAGTACACCAGCCTTGCTATTCAAGCGAACATTTTTTCCTCCTCGGCCAGCCAGGCATCCCCAAAAAAGATGCTTTGCTGGCTATCGTATCAGTACAGGCACTCGTAAGATAATCAAAGAAGTATAAGAACACTTGGGGCAAACTCCCAAGAACTTAGAATGACCAACTAAAACGTGGATCTGTGGCTTACTCCTAATTAACAGAGTATTGTCAGTCCAGAGAACAAGACAAAGACCTTGATACTGGGTCCAGTAAATAGTAGAAGACTTAAGGACATTAGTATAGAACAAGGTAGGTTTTCTCCGTATTTTATACGACAATAAACTAAACACATAAGGCAAGGGAACTCTCCGAGGCCTGAAAGCTAGTCAAAGATCAAGATCAAGACGTGAATCACAAAAGGTATGTTTTCCGGGATAAACCACAGTCGTACGAAATAAAGAAGTCACCACACACTTGACTACACAGACAACTTGACCTAAGCCCGACTAGTGGACTTACCCACGGTTCGAACTCCTAGGCATAACTTCCGTTACGACAAGCTCCGATGCTTTGCTAGCTATTAAGCAGTAACCAAACACAAAACAAGATAACAACCGAACTAGGCATCCACAAAAAAGTATACAGTGTGCTGGCCTATATTATCAGTATGTGAAACAACACAAGAACTCAGCACCTTAAATGTGGAACAATGACGGCAACTCAGCCCTTAAATTTTTTTTTTTTTGGGGGGAAAAACCCGCCCCCAAAATTCTCTCTTCTGTCTCCTTTCTCCAATTATACAATTAAATGTCCAGTCAGTCCAAACAAAAAGGAACAAAGAACCTGTGAATTACTAAATACTGGGTCCAGTAAAATAGAAGAAGAACACTTAATGACATTAGAAATAGTAATCCGGAAGGGTAGTTTTTCTGGTCATCTGTTATTTAATAAACATACATAACAACATAAAGAAGGGAAAAATCCCGAGCCTTGTAAAACAGTAAGAATAATATTATAGAGCATAAACATAACGGTACAGTTTTTCCCCCAGCAGTAGGGATTGCCATGTCAGGCTCAGCACCAGAGGCACTCCCATCGTAAGAAATAAAGAAGTAGAACACTTTATGAAAAACACTTGGACAGAAACAGAAAAACACACAAAGACAGACGGTGAGGTTAGTGTTTGGCATTACCCCCAGGGAGTTCGAATCGAACGCCCGTACCTTCCGTACGACAACTCCGCCTAGCTATCAAGCGAATCACACTGACCCCACTGCCAGCTAGGCATCCCCAAAAAAAGATGCCTTGCTGGCTATTTATCAGTACGAAACACACAAGATAACACCGGAAGTATACAGTGGGCAACTCAGCCCTTAAATGACGCAATCACTTCTGTTGTTCTCCTACTAACAGTATGTGTCAGTCCAAACAAGACAAAGACCTTGATACTGGGTCCAGTAAATAGTAGAAGACTTAAGGACATTAGTATAGAACAGAGGGTAGGTTTCTGGTATTTTATAAACATAAATAACACATAAGGAAGGGAAACCCGAGGCCTGTAAACAGTAAATTAATATTAGACAAACATAAAGGTATGTTTTCAGGCACTCGTAAGAAATAAAGAAGTAGAACACTTGGACAACAGAAAAAAACAACAGACGTGAGTGGCTTACCCAGGGTTCGAACCCCGTACCTTCCGTACGACAACTCCGCCTAGCTATCAAGCGAATCACACTGACCCCACGGCCAGCTAGGCATCCCCAAAAAAGATGCTTTGCTGGCTATTTATCAGTACGAAACACACAAGATAACACCGGAAGTATACAGTGGGCAACTCAGCCCTTAAATGACGCAATCACTTCTGTTGTTCTCCTATTAACAGTATGTGTCAGTCCAAACAAGACAAAGACCTTGATACTGGGTCCAGTAAATAGTAGAAGACTTAAGGACATTAGTATAGAACAGAGGGTAGGTTTCTGGTATTTTATAAACATAAATAACACATAAGGAAGGGAAACCCGAGGCCTGTAAACAGTAAATTAATATTAGACAAACATAAAGGTATGTTTTCAGGCACTCGTAAGAAATAAAGAAGTAGAACACTTGGACAACAGAAAAACAACAGACGTGAGTGGCTTACCCAGGGTTCGAACCCCGTACCTTCCGTACGACAACTCCGCCTAGCTATCAAGCGAATCACACTGACCCCACGGCCAGCTAGGCATCCCCAAAAAAGATGCTTTGCTGGCTATTTATCAGTACGAAACACACAAGATAACACCGGAAGTATACAGTGGGCAACTCAGCCCTTAAATGACGCAATCACTTCTGTTGTTCTCCTATTAACAGTATGTGTCAGTCCAAACAAGACAAAGACCTTGATACTGGGTCCAGTAAATAGTAGAAGACTTAAGGACATTAGTATAGAACAGAGGGTAGGTTTCTGGTATTTTATAAACATAAATAACACATAAGGAAGGGAAACCCGAGGCCTGTAAACAGTAAATTAATATTAGACAAACATAAAGGTATGTTTTCAGGCACTCGTAAGAAATAAAGAAGTAGAACACTTGGACAACAGAAAAAACAACAGACGTGAGTGGCTTACCCAGGGTTCGAACCCCGTACCTTCCGTACGACAACTCCGCCTAGCTATCAAGCGAATCACACTGACCCCACGGCCAGCTAGGCATCCCCAAAAAAGATGCTTTGCTGGCTATTTATCAGTACGAAACACACAAGATAACACCGGAAGTATACAGTGGGCAACTCAGCCCTTAAATGACGCAATCACTTCTGTTGTTCTCCTATTAACAGTATGTGTCAGTCCAAACAAGACAAAGACCTTGATACTGGGTCCAGTAAATAGTAGAAGACTTAAGGACATTAGTATAGAACAGAGGGTAGGTTTCTGGTATTTTATAAACATAAATAACACATAAGGAAGGGAAACCCGAGGCCTGTAAACAGTAAATTAATATTAGACAAACATAAAGGTATGTTTTCAGGCACTCGTAAGAAATAAAGAAGTAGAACACTTGGACAACAGAAAAACAACAGACGTGAGTGGCTTACCCAGGGTTCGAACCCCGTACCTTCCGTACGACAACTCCGCCTAGCTATCAAGCGAATCACACTGACCCCACGGCCAGCTAGGCATCCCCAAAAAAAGATGCTTTGCTGGCTATTTATCAGTACGAAACACACAAGATAACACCGGAAGTATACAGTGGGCAACTCAGCCCTTAAATGACGCAATCACTTCTGTTGTTCTCCTATTAACAGTATGTGTCAGTCCAAACAAGACAAAGACCTTGATACTGGGTCCAGTAAATAGTAGAAGACTTAAGGACATTAGTATAGAACAGAGGGTAGGTTTCTGGTATTTTATAAACATAAATAACACATAAGGAAGGGAAACCCGAGGCCTGTAAACAGTAAATTAATATTAGACAAACATAAAGGTATGGTTTCAGGCACTCGTAAGAAATAAAGAAGTAGAACACTTGGACAACAGAAAAACAACAGACGTGAGTGGCTTACCCAGGGTTCGAACCCCGTACCTTCCGTACGACAACTCCGCCTAGCTATCAAGCGAATCACACTGACCCCACGGCCAGCTAGGCATCCCCAAAAAAAGATGCTTTGCTGGCTATTTATCAGTACGAAACACACAAGATAACACCGGAAGTATACAGTGGGCAACTCAGCCCTTAAATGACGCAATCACTTCTGTTGTTCTCCTATTAACAGTATGTGTCAGTCCAAACAAGACAAAGACCTTGATACTGGGTCCAGTAAATAGTAGAAGACTTAAGGACATTAGTATAGAACAGAGGGTAGGTTTCTGGTATTTTATAAACATAAATAACACATAAGGAAGGGAAACCCGAGGCCTGTAAACAGTAAATTAATATTAGACAAACATAAAGGTATGTTTTCAGGCACTCGTAAGAAATAAAGAAGTAGAACACTTGGACAACAGAAAAACAACAGACGTGAGTGGCTTACCCAGGGTTCGAACCCCGTACCTTCCGTACGACAACTCCGCCTAGCTATCAAGCGAATCACACTGACCCCACGGCCAGCTAGGCATCCCCAAAAAAGATGCTTTGCTGGCTATTTATCAGTACGAAACACACAAGATAACACCGGAAGTATACAGTGGGCAACTCAGCCCTTAAATGACGCAATCACTTCTGTTGTTCTCCTATTAACAGTATGTGTCAGTCCAAACAAGACAAAGACCTTGATACTGGGTCCAGTAAATAGTAGAAGACTTAAGGACATTAGTATAGAACAGAGGGTAGGTTTCTGGTATTTTATAAACATAAATAACACATAAGGAAGGGAAACCCGAGGCCTGTAAACAGTAAATTAATATTAGACAAACATAAAGGTATGTTTTCAGGCACTCGTAAGAAATAAAGAAGTAGAACACTTGGACAACAGAAAAACAACAGACGTGAGTGGCTTACCCAGGGTTCAAACCCCGTACCTTCCGTACGACAACTCCGCCTAGCTATCAAGCGAATCACACTGACCCCACGGCCAGCTAGGCATCCCCAAAAAAGATGCTTTGCTGGCTATTTATCAGTACGAAACACACAAGATAACACCGGAAGTATACAGTGGGCAACTCAGCCCTTAAATGACGCAATCACTTCTGTTGTTCTCCTATTAACAGTATGTGTCAGTCCAAACAAGACAAAGACCTTGATACTGGGTCCAGTAAATAGTAGAAGACTTAAGGACATTAGTATAGAACAGAGGGTAGGTTTCTGGTATTTTATAAACATAAATAACACATAAGGAAGGGAAACCCGAGGCCTGTAAACAGTAAATTAATATTAGACAAACATAAAGGTATGTTTTCAGGCACTCGTAAGAAATAAAGAAGTAGAACACTTGGACAACAGAAAAAACAACAGACGTGAGTGGCTTACCCAGGGTTCGAACCCCGTACCTTCCGTACGACAACTCCGCCTAGCTATCAAGCGAATCACACTGACCCCACGGCCAGCTAGGCATCCCCAAAAAAGATGCTTTGCTGGCTATTTATCAGTACGAAACACACAAGATAACACCGGAAGTATACAGTGGGCAACTCAGCCCTTAAATGACGCAATCACTTCTGTTGTTCTCCTATTAACAGTATGTGTCAGTCCAAACAAGACAAAGACCTTGATACTGGGTCCAGTAAATAGTAGAAGACTTAAGGACATTAGTATAGAACAGAGGGTAGGTTTCTGGTATTTTATAAACATAAATAACACATAAGGAAGGGAAACCCGAGGCCTGTAAACAGTAAATTAATATTAGACAAACATAAAGGTATTTTTTCAGGCACTCGTAAGAAATAAAGAAGTAGAACACTTGGACAACAGAAAAACAACAGACGTGAGTGGCTTACCCAGGGTTCGAACCCCGTACCTTCCGTACGACAACTCCGCCTAGCTATCAAGCGAATCACACTGACCCCACGGCCAGCTAGGCATCCCCAAAAAAAGATGCTTTGCTGGCTATTTATCAGTACGAAACACACAAGATAACACCGGAAGTATACAGTGGGCAACTCAGCCCTTAAATGACGCAATCACTTCTGTTGTTCTCCTATTAACAGTATGTGTCAGTCCAAACAAGACAAAGACCTTGATACTGGGTCCAGTAAATAGTAGAAGACTTAAGGACATTAGTATAGAACAGAGGGTAGGTTTCTGGTATTTTATAAACATAAATAACACATAAGGAAGGGAAACCCGAGGCCTGTAAACAGTAAATTAATATTAGACAAACATAAAGGTATGTTTTCAGGCACTCGTAAGAAATAAAGAAGTAGAACACTTGGACAACAGAAAAACAACAGACGTGAGTGGCTTACCCAGGGTTCGAACCCCGTACCTTCCGTACGACAACTCCGCCTAGCTATCAAGCGAATCACACTGACCCCACGGCCAGCTAGGCATCCCCAAAAAAAGATGCTTTGCTGGCTATTTATCAGTACGAAACACACAAGATAACACCGGAAGTATACAGTGGGCAACTCAGCCCTTAAATGACGCAATCACTTCTGTTGTTCTCCTATTAACAGTATGTGTCAGTCCAAACAAGACAAAGACCTTGATACTGGGTCCAGTAAATAGTAGAAGACTTAAGGACATTAGTATAGAACAGAGGGTAGGTTTCTGGTATTTTTATAAACATAAATAACACATAAGGAAGGGAAACCCGAGGCCTGTAAACAGTAAATTAATATTAGACAAACATAAAGGTATGTTTTCAGGCACTCGTAAGAAATAAATAAGTAGAACACTTGGACAACAGAAAAACAACAGACGTGAGTGGCTTACCCAGGGTTCGAACCCCGTACCTTCCGTACGACAACTCCGCCTAGCTATCAAGCGAATCACACTGACCCCACGGCCAGCTAGGCATCCCCAAAAAAGATGCTTTGCTGGCTATTTATCAGTACGAAACACACAAGATAACACCGGAAGTATACAGTGGGCAACTCAGCCCTTAAATGACGCAATCACTTCTGTTGTTCTCCTATTAACAGTATGTGTCAGTCCAAACAAGACAAAGACCTTGATACTGGGTCCAGTAAATAGTAGAAGACTTAAGGACATTAGTATAGAACAGAGGGTAGGTTTCTGGTATTTTATAAACATAAATAACACATAAGGAAGGGAAACCCGAGGCCTGTAAACAGTAAATTAATATTAGACAAACATAAAGGTATGTTTTCAGGCACTCGTAAGAAATAAAGAAGTAGAACACTTGGACAACAGAAAAACAACAGACGTGAGTGGCTTACCCAGGGTTCGAACCCCGTACCTTCCGTACGACAACTCCGCCTAGCTATCAAGCGAATCACACTGACCCCACGGCCAGCTAGGCATCCCCAAAAAAGATGCTTTGCTGGCTATTTATCAGTACGAAACACACAAGATAACACCGGAAGTATACAGTGGGCAACTCAGCCCTTAAATGACGCAATCACTTCTGTTGTTCTCCTATTAACAGTATGTGTCAGTCCAAACAAGACAAAGACCTTGATACTGGGTCCAGTAAATAGTAGAAGACTTAAGGACATTAGTATAGAACAGAGGGTAGGTTTCTGGTATTTTATAAACATAAATAACACATAAGGAAGGGAAACCCGAGGCCTGTAAACAGTAAATTAATATTAGACAAACATAAAGGTATGTTTTCAGGCACTCGTAAGAAATAAAGAAGTAGAACACTTGGACAACAGAAAAACAACAGACGTGAGTGGCTTACCCAGGGTTCGAACCCCGTACCTTCCGTACGACAACTCCGCCTAGCTATCAAGCGAATCACACTGACCCCACGGCCAGCTAGGCATCCCCAAAAAAGATGCTTTGCTGGCTATTTATCAGTACGAAACACACAAGATAACACCGGAAGTATACAGTGGGCAACTCAGCCCTTAAATGACGCAATCACTTCTGTTGTTCTCCTATTAACAGTATGTGTCAGTCCAAACAAGACAAAGACCTTGATACTGGGTCCAGTAAATAGTAGAAGACTTAAGGACATTAGTATAGAACAGAGGGTAGGTTTCTGGTATTTTATAAACATAAATAACACATAAGGAAGGGAAACCCGAGGCCTGTAAACAGTAAATTAATATTAGACAAACATAAAGGTATGTTTTCAGGCACTCGTAAGAAATAAAGAAGTAGAACACTTGGACAACAGAAAAACAACAGACGTGAGTGGCTTACCCAGGGTTCGAACCCCGTACCTTCCGTACGACAACTCCGCCTAGCTATCAAGCGAATCACACTGACCCCACGGCCAGCTAGGCATCCCCAAAAAAGATGCTTTGCTGGCTATTTATCAGTACGAAACACACAAGATAACACCGGAAGTATACAGTGGGCAACTCAGCCCTTAAATGACGCAATCACTTCTGTTGTTCTCCTATTAACAGTATGTGTCAGTCCAAACAAGACAAAGACCTTGATACTGGGTCCAGTAAATAGTAGAAGACTTAAGGACATTAGTATAGAACAGAGGGTAGGTTTCTGGTATTTTATAAACATAAATAACACATAAGGAAGGGAAACCCGAGGCCTGTAAACAGTAAATTAATATTAGACAAACATAAAGGTATGTTTTCAGGCACTCGTAAGAAATAAAGAAGTAGAACACTTGGACAACAGAAAAAACAACAGACGTGAGTGGCTTACCCAGGGTTCGAACCCCGTACCTTCCGTACGACAACTCCGCCTAGCTATCAAGCGAATCACACTGACCCCACGGCCAGCTAGGCATCCCCAAAAAAGATGCTTTGCTGGCTATTTATCAGTACGAAACACACAAGATAACACCGGAAGTATACAGTGGGCAACTCAGCCCTTAAATGACGCAATCACTTCTGTTGTTCTCCTATTAACAGTATGTGTCAGTCCAAACAAGACAAAGACCTTGATACTGGGTCCAGTAAATAGTAGAAGACTTAAGGACATTAGTATAGAACAGAGGGTAGGTTTCTGGTATTTTATAAACATAAATAACACATAAGGAAGGGAAACCCGAGGCCTGTAAACAGTAAATTAATATTAGACAAACATAAAGGTATGTTTTCAGGCACTCGTAAGAAATAAAGAAGTAGAACACTTGGACAACAGAAAAACAACAGACGTGAGTGGCTTACCCAGGGTTCGAACCCCGTACCTTCCGTACGACAACTCCGCCTAGCTATCAAGCGAATCACACTGACCCCACGGCCAGCTAGGCATCCCCAAAAAAGATGCTTTGCTGGCTATTTATCAGTACGAAACACACAAGATAACACCGGAAGTATACAGTGGGCAACTCAGCCCTTAAATGACGCAATCACTTCTGTTGTTCTCCTATTAACAGTATGTGTCAGTCCAAACAAGACAAAGACCTTGATACTGGGTCCAGTAAATAGTAGAAGACTTAAGGACATTAGTATAGAACAGAGGGTAGGTTTCTGGTATTTTATAAACATAAATAACACATAAGGAAGGGAAACCCGAGGCCTGTAAACAGTAAATTAATATTAGACAAACATAAAGGTATGTTTTCAGGCACTCGTAAGAAATAAAGAAGTAGAACACTTGGACAACAGAAAAACAACAGACGTGAGTGGCTTACCCAGGGTTCGAACCCCGTACCTTCCGTACGACAACTCCGCCTAGCTATCAAGCGAATCACACTGACCCCACGGCCAGCTAGGCATCCCCAAAAAAGATGCTTTGCTGGCTATTTATCAGTACGAAACACACAAGATAACACCGGAAGTATACAGTGGGCAACTCAGCCCTTAAATGACGCAATCACTTCTGTTGTTCTCCTATTAACAGTATGTGTCAGTCCAAACAAGACAAAGACCTTGATACTGGGTCCAGTAAATAGTAGAAGACTTAAGGACATTAGTATAGAACAGAGGGTAGGTTTCTGGTATTTTATAAACATAAATAACACATAAGGAAGGGAAACCCGAGGCCTGTAAACAGTAAATTAATATTAGACAAACATAAAGGTATGTTTTCAGGCACTCGTAAGAAATAAAGAAGTAGAACACTTGGACAACAGAAAAACAACAGACGTGAGTGGCTTACCCAGGGTTCGAACCCCGTACCTTCCGTACGACAACTCCGCCTAGCTATCAAGCGAATCACACTGACCCCACGGCCAGCTAGGCATCCCCAAAAAAGATGCTTTGCTGGCTATTTATCAGTACGAAACACACAAGATAACACCGGAAGTATACAGTGGGCAACTCAGCCCTTAAATGACGCAATCACTTCTGTTGTTCTCCTATTAACAGTATGTGTCAGTCCAAACAAGACAAAGACCTTGATACTGGGTCCAGTAAATAGTAGAAGACTTAAGGACATTAGTATAGAACAGAGGGTAGGTTTCTGGTATTTTATAAACATAAATAACACATAAGGAAGGGAAACCCGAGGCCTGTAAACAGTAAATTAATATTAGACAAACATAAAGGTATGTTTTCAGGCACTCGTAAGAAATAAAGAAGTAGAACACTTGGACAACAGAAAAACAACAGACGTGAGTGGCTTACCCAGGGTTCGAACCCCGTACCTTCCGTACGACAACTCCGCCTAGCTATCAAGCGAATCACACTGACCCCACGGCCAGCTAGGCATCCCCAAAAAAGATGCTTTGCTGGCTATTTATCAGTACGAAACACACAAGATAACACCGGAAGTATACAGTGGGCAACTCAGCCCTTAAATGACGCAATCACTTCTGTTGTTCTCCTATTAACAGTATGTGTCAGTCCAAACAAGACAAAGACCTTGATACTGGGTCCAGTAAATAGTAGAAGACTTAAGGACATTAGTATAGAACAGAGGGTAGGTTTCTGGTATTTTATAAACATAAATAACACATAAGGAAGGGAAACCCGAGGCCTGTAAACAGTAAATTAATATTAGACAAACATAAAGGTATGTTTTCAGGCACTCGTAAGAAATAAAGAAGTAGAACACTTGGACAACAGAAAAACAACAGACGTGAGTGGCTTACCCAGGGTTCGAACCCCGTACCTTCCGTACGACAACTCCGCCTAGCTATCAAGCGAATCACACTGACCCCACGGCCAGCTAGGCATCCCCAAAAAAAGATGCTTTGCTGGCTATTTATCAGTACGAAACACACAAGATAACACCGGAAGTATACAGTGGGCAACTCAGCCCTTAAATGACGCAATCACTTCTGTTGTTCTCCTATTAACAGTATGTGTCAGTCCAAACAAGACAAAGACCTTGATACTGGGTCCAGTAAATAGTAGAAGACTTAAGGACATTAGTATAGAACAGAGGGTAGGTTTCTGGTATTTTATAAACATAAATAACACATAAGGAAGGGAAACCCGAGGCCTGTAAACAGTAAATTAATATTAGACAAACATAAAGGTATGTTTTTCAGGCACTCGTAAGAAATAAAGAAGTAGAACACTTGGACAACAGAAAAACAACAGACGTGAGTGGCTTACCCAGGGTTCGAACCCCGTACCTTCCGTACGACAACTCCGCCTAGCTATCAAGCGAATCACACTGACCCCACGGCCAGCTAGGCATCCCCAAAAAAAGATGCTTTGCTGGCTATTTATCAGTACGAAACACACAAGATAACACCGGAAGTATACAGTGGGCAACTCAGCCCTTAAATGACGCAATCACTTCTGTTGTTCTCCTATTAACAGTATGTGTCAGTCCAAACAAGACAAAGACCTTGATACTGGGTCCAGTAAATAGTAGAAGACTTAAGGACATTAGTATAGAACAGAGGGTAGGTTTCTGGTATTTTATAAACATAAATAACACATAAGGAAGGGAAACCCGAGGCCTGTAAACAGTAAATTAATATTAGACAAACATAAAGGTATGTTTTCAGGCACTCGTAAGAAATAAAGAAGTAGAACACTTGGACAACAGAAAAACAACAGACGTGAGTGGCTTACCCAGGGTTCGAACCCCGTACCTTCCGTACGACAACTCCGCCTAGCTATCAAGCGAATCACACTGACCCCACGGCCAGCTAGGCATCCCCAAAAAAAGATGCTTTGCTGGCTATTTATCAGTACGAAACACACAAGATAACACCGGAAGTATACAGTGGGCAACTCAGCCCTTAAATGACGCAATCACTTCTGTTGTTCTCCTATTAACAGTATGTGTCAGTCCAAACAAGACAAAGACCTTGATACTGGGTCCAGTAAATAGTAGAAGACTTAAGGACATTAGTATAGAACAGAGGGTAGGTTTCTGGTATTTTATAAACATAAATAACACATAAGGAAGGGAAACCCGAGGCCTGTAAACAGTAAATTAATATTAGACAAACATAAAGGTATGTTTTCAGGCACTCGTAAGAAATAAAGAAGTAGAACACTTGGACAACAGAAAAACAACAGACGTGAGTGGCTTACCCAGGGTTCGAACCCCGTACCTTCCGTACGACAACTCCGCCTAGCTATCAAGCGAATCACACTGACCCCACGGCCAGCTAGGCATCCCCAAAAAAGATGCTTTGCTGGCTATTTATCAGTACGAAACACACAAGATAACACCGGAAGTATACAGTGGGCAACTCAGCCCTTAAATGACGCAATCACTTCTGTTGTTCTCCTATTAACAGTATGTGTCAGTCCAAACAAGACAAAGACCTTGATACTGGGTCCAGTAAATAGTAGAAGACTTAAGGACATTGGTATAGAACAGAGGGTAGGTTTCTGGTATTTTATAAACATAAATAACACATAAGGAAGGGAAACCCGAGGCCTGTAAACAGTAAATTAATATTAGACAAACATAAAGGTATGTTTTCAGGCACTCGTAAGAAATAAAGAAGTAGAACACTTGGACAACAGAAAAACAACAGACGTGAGTGGCTTACCCAGGGTTCGAACCCCGTACCTTCCGTACGACAACTCCGCCTAGCTATCAAGCGAATCACACTGACCCCACGGCCAGCTAGGCATCCCCAAAAAAGATGCTTTGCTGGCTATTTATCAGTACGAAACACACAAGATAACACCGGAAGTATACAGTGGGCAACTCAGCCCTTAAATGACGCAATCACTTCTGTTGTTCTCCTATTAATTTACTGTTTACAGGCCTCGGGTTTCCCTTCCTTATGTGTTATTTATGTTTATAAAATACCAGAAACCTACCCTCTGTTCTATACTAATGTCCTTAAGTCTTCTACTATTTACTGGACCCAGTATCAAGGTCTTTGTCTTGTTTGGACTGACACATACTGTTAATAGGAGAACAACAGAAGTGATTGCGTCATTTAAGGGCTGAGTTGCCCACTGTATACTTCCGGTGTTATCTTGTGTTTCGTACTGATAAATAGCCAGCAAAGCATCTTTTTTGGGGATGCCTAGCTGGCCGTGGGGTCAGTGTGATTCGCTTGATAGCTAGGCGGAGTTGTCGTACGGAAGGTACGGGGTTCGAACCCTGGGTAAGCCACTCACGTCTGTTGTTTTTCTGTTGTCCAAGTGTTCTACTTCTTTATTTCTTACGAGTGCCTGAAAACATACCTTTATGTTTGTCTAATATTAATTTACTGTTTACAGGCCTCGGGTTTCCCTTCCTTATGTGTTACACTGGCAGACGAGGTGTTCTTCAGAGGGATGGCCTCAGGCCAACGAGTGCACATATCAATGCAGGTAAGGATATGCGTATGTCCTCTGGCAGATGGAAGCATCGGACCAATAATGTCTATGGCCATTTTATCAAATGGTCTAATCGGGATGTCCGCAGCTTGAATAGGAGCCGCATGAAATGGGCCCCGTACTTTAACTTCCTGACATATCAAACATGAACGACAATAGAGAGTAATATCTCTATGGACGCCCGGCCAGTAGAATGCAGAAAGCACTCTGGATTTGGTACGTGAAAAACCCATATGGCCCGCGCATTGCGAGTCATGAGCATGTCGTAATATTCGCGATCTCATAGAAGACGGGACTAGAATTTGAGAACATAAGGATGAATCCTTTTCCCGTATCAATCTAACTAAAATCCCATTTTTAAGAATAAAGTCATGTCTAGATTTTGCAAGTTTGTTGCTGGTATTCTTTTTGTTCACATATTGAACAATTTTTTTTAATGAATCATCATTCTTTTGTAAAGTTGCAAACGACTCCCGTGAAATAGGAGCATCGTCATCACAAGTGGTATGAACTGTAGGTTCATATGGTGTATCATGCGACATAATAGTAGCTTGCGCTCTAGTCACTTCTGCATTTGCAGCCTGAAAATGTCGCTCTTCCCATGCAGCAATTTGCTGTGGTGTACACTCTGTTATACCATGTATACGACCCAGTATGACATCACAAGTTGGATTCGGAAGAAGACAGGCGTGGATCTTTCCTGAAAAAAGTGGTGTATTTAAATTAATAATGGCTGTGGGAAATGTTTCCACGGTTCCACCGAAAGTCACAAATTTCACAACGTTGCCCGTAGCGCAACTTGGGTTGATCAGCGAAGTCCGTACGCCGACCGTGGTACAACCTGAATCAAATAAAAGAGAGCAAGGAATGGCATTGACAAATCCTCTGCTAAACTTAAGAGACCCCTGTCCCTGGTGTACAGACGCAGAAGTGGCCGTGCAGACCGCAGGTAGGCTAGGTAAAATGTGTCCGCAGCGCAGCGTCGTGATCGCCTTGGGCTGGAAAAGAGTCGAGCATTCTGAACAATCTTTCACCTGGTTACAATCAAGAGAACAAGATAAAGCATTATGAGTTTCAGCTCCTTTACCCTGTTCATTGTTAGCCTGTGTATCACTTAAAGCGACATTAGAATGTCTACGTGTCTGGCTCGACGATCTATATCTTCGTCGCGATCTGTTCTGATTATTTGCATTAAAATTGCCACTATTGTCATTTCTGCTTGAGTTAAAATTTTGATGAGTACGATAATTAGTATAATTACCATTATGATGTTGGTTAAATGTTTTATTCCACGAACCTTGTCTATTTTGTGGGCCCTGAGATTTTGATCTCCAGTTTTGTTTATTATAATTTCCTTGATTATATTTAAAATTATTGTTACCAAAATCTCGCGATCTATGAGCTTGGTTCCAAGAAACATTAAATGGAGCAGATTGTTGAAATTGCTTCCCCTGATAAAAGTTACCATTGTTAAAATTGTCATTATTTCCCTTATTGAAGTATCTGTCGTTACTCAATGAACGATTTCGTGAGAAATTATTTTGTTGTACGGCAAAAGCAACTGGCAATTCACTTTTAATTTGTGCATTACTTAGATCCATGGATGGGTGAGCAGTGCAGAAATTTTTAGAATGTTCTTCAAGATCTTTCATAGATAAAGGTTTCCGTTCGTGCAAAAATGCAAGAAACGCAGGATTTACTGACGATAGCACCTTATCGCGCAGTAGTAAATCAAAAAGACCTTCATACGACTTTTCTATCTTGGACAATTCGATCCATCTTTCTAAAGTTAGCCGTATTTGGGAAAGAAAATCACTAAAATTTCTAGATGATTGCGGTAGCAATGTTCGAAACCGTAATCGATATTCATCTTCCGTCATTTGGAATTTTTTAAGAAGAGAAGCTCTAAGAGCGTCGTAATCATTTTTATCACTAGTACAGGTGGTATGATAAACCGCTAAAGCATCCCCAGTAAGCAATCTGGATAAATATGTACAATATAGTGCTTTATCCACGTTATAAGACCTGCAAGTGGCCTCAAATCTGTCTAAAAAAATATTACGTCGTCAGATGGGGGATTAAATTTTGGTAATTTAAGGTGAACTTCCTTAAAGTTATCATGTCTGACTGACGCATGGCCTTCAAAAGTTCTCTGAGAATTAGCTTCTTGAGTTAACCTAATTCTATCATATTCTAACTCTGCCAATTTCAAATCATGCTGTCGTTTCTTTTAATTCTCTTCTGTCTCAAGCTGAAGTCTTTTTACATTTTGTTCAGCTAGTAATCTTCTTTCTTCCATTTCCCTTTGTTTAACTTCTATTTCCTTTTGTTTAACTTCCATTTCCTTTTTAAGTAGTCTTTCTTTTTCTGCTGTATCAAATCTAAATTTTTCCTCAGTCTCCAATTTTCTCTGTTCTGCCTCGCGATGAAATCGTTTCTCTTCTAATTCAGCTGCTAATCTCATTTTTTTCTCATTTTCCTCAGCCTCAAATTTCAAATTTTCCAAACGTAACTTTTCAGCCTCCAATCTTTGAGCTTCCAACCTTTGAGATTCTTTATATTCCGACATGGCGAATTGTCTTACCTCTTCAGCAGGTATTTGCAAAGCTTTTGCTTGCTTAATGAAATAATCTAAAATGATAATTAATTAATGTAAATTAATTAACCTTGTTAATACACCAAGTGGTCTTTGTTCCTGTCCTAGAACGGTATATCATACTCATATAATTGTCAAATATATTAATAATCAATAAATTAATTTATGTAATGAAATGTTATGAACAGACAAAAGCCATAGACAATAGCAACAACAATGACAAGACGAGATAATCAAAGACAATTGAAAACAGTCGCAGAAATCCAATAAAAATAAAAATGTGAAACTAAAATAGAATGTCGTAAAGAGTTACGATGATAACTGCGATAATATAATAAACAAGACAATTGACAAGACAGTGTAAAAACATATGTTTTGTAAAAAACTGAACGAAAGTCAGGTGAGACGGACAATAATCACATACAGGATACATCATCAAACTAAGGTACGAGTAAAATAACTATGAAAACAACAATTAAAACTTGACGGAACAGCTAAACAAACACTATCATAAGCAAGTAGCGATCGGAACTACAGCAAGGTTTCTAGCCTTGAACCGGAATTATCGCTCAATTGAAACTTATAATTCAAAACCTACAGAACATCTGACAAAGAGCCCGAATCGGCTTCGAGATGAACCTCGTTTGTCAGATCGACCTCCCTACCTCCCACGACGGATATACAACATAGAACATGCAACATGAAAAGTATATAGGTGGACATAATCACATAAGGCACAGCTAAACGTAATAAAGTGTACAACGATACTACGTTAATACTTATCTCGCGTGCAAGAAAAAAAAATGTGCCTCGTCTCCGTAGATGTACGTTTGAGACTTCAAAATACTTCGCCTTGAGTACTGCTCGCACGTAATGAGGACTAAAGGATGAGGTCCAACGTAGTCATAATATGTAGAACTTGATGTGGAGGTTCACTTTCGACCTTGACCTTCTGGTAACCGTTAGTTGATTCTGATTCACCGTCACACTAGGTTCCAAGTTCGAGATGTTGTCACCTTGAAAGTTCAAATTTTCTTTTCAACCGATACTTGGATTAAGTACGTTCCCTTCTTTGAAACTTGCTATTCCAAATCACACTGTGCCGCCATTTACTGTTGGGTTCTTTTGTGATGATGTAATAGTAAGCTAGTGATAGGTGTGTCAATGTTCTAGCTTAAACACGCGAATGGTTTCAATGAAAATGTCAAAAGTGTTCTTCAAGCAAACTCCAACAAGTAGTAGGCAATTGGCCAATTCAGGACTGTACACAAGTCGTTGATAAAAGTACATATTATTTATTGACGTGATTCAGACGGAGTTGAACAGGACGATCATGGTTACAGATGCGAATGTCATACTTTAAAGTTGCTGATAATAATATTAAATTCTTGGAGATTCTTTAACAATCAAGTCCTCTTATATCCAAGTGACTAGGAATCACTTATCCGTTACCATCTGAGATACATTAATGTAATGTCCGTTGACTTTCTTCCAATGACATCTATCATGGTAAACGGATTCATGCTCAAGGATGACGCTTCCATATAATAATAATAATAAATTCTTTAAGCGCCAAACACGGCGCATAAGGCAGAAACCAGTGCTCTCCAGGTTGTTCGTTGTGACGCCACTCCTCTTAGCTCTTGCACATTATTTAGGCCCAACGTTCTTCCTTCTCTTATTATTGTTCTTCTGAGTGTTTCTTTTGGTCTTCCTTTTTTCCGCTTACCCTCAGGAACCCAAGTGAGCGCCTGTAGTGGTATTCTGTTGTTTTGCATTCGTAGGACATGACCGATATATGACCATCGTCTTTTCCTTATATAGTCGGAGACATATTTCTGCCTAGAGTCTTCTCTTATTTGTCGATTAGTCTTGAATTCTTTCCAACTGATGTTCATGAGTTTTCTAAGACATTTGTTCTCGAATGTATTCAGCTTGTTCTCCAATGATTTTGTTATTTTCCAACTCTCACAGCCGTATGTTAACACTGAGATAACATTTGAATTAAACAGACGAAGCTTGGTATGTATATTCAATGATCGTAATTTCCAAATGTTAGATAATCTATTGAAGGCGCTAGCTGCCAAAGCAATTCTAGTATGGATTTCTCTTGTTGTGTCACCATCCTGAGTCATTTTACTGCCTAAATAATTGAAACTTTCAACTTTCTGTAGTTTTTCCCCGTTCAAGATGATATCAAAGGTCTCGTTAGAAAAGTTCATAGCTTTAGTTTTAGAGGCATTTATTTGGAGACCAATTTTAACCGAGAGATGACACAAATTATTTATTGCTTCTTGGGATTGTCTTGGTGTTGAACTTAAGAATGCTACATCATCTGCGAAATCCAGGTCCCCCAGGAATTTTCCATTTGTCCATTTTATACCCAATTGTTCATTGTGGGTATAGTTTCTCATAACCCAATCAATAGCTATTCCAAAAAGTAGTGGTGACATAATACAGCCTTGTTTCACCCCTGTTTCTACTGTAAACCATTCTGTATTCCCTTTATTTGTTCTAACACAACATCTTGCATTGTCATATAGCGCTTTGATTATATTCACATATTTTGTTGGAAAACCATAGATTGTAAGTAGCTTCCACAATGATGGGCGGTGTAGACTCTCAAAGGCTTTTTGAAAATCGACGAAGGTGATAATAAGTGGCGATTGCCTTTCCACTGATTCTTCTATAATTGTTCTTAGTGTGAATATTTGATCAATACATGATCGTTTCGGCCTGAAACCCGCTTGTTCTTCTCTGATCTTTTCGTCAGCATGCAATTTAAGTCTTTCTAACATCATGCAACATAATAATTTTCCAGGTACTGATAATAGAGATATACCACGCCAGTTATTACAGTCTGATAGATCACCTTTCTTCGGTAACTTTACAATAATACTGTCTTTCCATTGTTGTGGTGGTTGTTCTTCTCTCCATACTTCATTTATAATATCTAAAATTCTCAAGAGGTTGTTGTCATTAACTGCTTTAATCATTTCCCCTGAAATTTCGTCAACTCCAGCAGCTTTAAAATTTTTTAATCTTTTAACGGCTTGTTTGATCTCGTCCAGCGTGAATTCATCGCAAGTTATTGGCAAAGTGGTTGTGGATGTTTCATTATTAAAATCAGGTGTTACTGTTGGTGGTGGTCTGTTTAGCACCTCCATGAAGTGCTCAGCCCATCTCTTCATTTGTTCTTTTTCTGTTGGTATTGAATTCCCTAATTTACCTTTAACAGGTGTTTCCATAGCAGTAGGCTGGTGACATAGTTGTTTTGTAATTTGATAAAGGCACCTACTATTACCAGTTCTTGCAGCATTTTCAGCTTCTACGGCCAGTTCATTGATGAAATGTCTTTTATCTCTTCGAGTTTTTGTCTTCACTTCTTTATTTAACAAGTTATAAGTTAGTTTGCAAGATTCAACTGCATTATGTGTACTTGCCGCTAGTAGTTTAAGTTTTGCTGTTTTCCTTTCTTGTATTTTATCCCAAGTATCTTCTCTCATCCATTTTTTCTTTTTATGTACTAGGTATCCGGTGGTCGCTACAGCTGCTTCTGTCATTGCTGTTCTCAGTTGTTCCCATTTAGTATCGATTGTCTTGGTGGTGATATCGTTGTCAATTTTGCCTAAAGCATCGAAATAGTTGTTCATTTTGACATTATATTCCTTCTTTATATCATTTGATTGCAGTCTGTGTACATCTATTCTTCTATTTTTATTCGGTTGGTATAACTTCTTCAGTTTAATTCTCATTTTAGCTATGCAGAGGTTATGATCGCTTCCGATCTCTGCACCTCTGTATGCTCTGACGTCTTGAACTGATGAGCGAAATTTAGCGCTTATGCAGAAGTGATCTATCTGGTTCTTAGTTCTGCCATCAGGTGAATTCCATGTTATCTTGTGGATATTCTTATGTGGAAAGATGGTGTCTGCCACAACGAGGTTTGATATTTCACAAAGTTCTAGAAGTCTTTCGCCATTTTGATTCATACAGCCTATGCCATGAGTACCGAGATATCTTTGTACTCCATCGTTGTTGTCACCTACTTTGGCGTTAAAATCACCCATGACTGCTATTATGTCATGCTTGGGTATTGTGTTGATGGTACTTAGAAGTGCTTCATAGAAGTCATCTTTTGTGGTATCAAGAGCGTCGTTAGTTGGTGCATAACATTGTACAATTGAGAGCTTGAAAAATCGTGTCTGAAATCTAGCTAATAATACTTGTAAAAAGTCCCAGACTTTCTCCTTACAATACTTTATATAGCTTATATAATCCAAACAAAGTCATACACGAAAATACAAACAGGTTAGAGCCTTCTGTTGACTAACCTCTCCTTCAAACTCATGCCACGACTTTGGCATGGGCACAACGGCATTTTATACATAAATTATAAAATCCAATAACTTGCTTCCCTCGTAGGAATTCTTCGTCTACGATAGATTATAGAGGCTCATAGTTCCTTTTGATCCATTCTAGGAATATCATAGCAAGATGATATTCCCGCTAGATTCTCTCAAGGAGTCGCCTAAAATTACAGGTTTGAATATGCTAATCATACAATATGACGGGGCAACAACTTACATATTACTCCCAATATTGGCTTCGACCTGAAGACCAATATTGTAACAAACGAATGGCTTCCACAGACTTGCCACGATAAACAAAATACTCCATGGACATATCGTCCGGACTGCCCCTTTCAGATGATGACGTAGGACTCTCTTCTAAAACTAGGTTACCCGTGCGTACAGAGTAACACATACTCTACATAGTGCACGTCGGTGCGTGAGCAAATCGAACGCACAAATAATATAACTATATCACGACTGGTGCGTACATTGGCAGGACCGAACGACTACCCCCATAGGTAAAAACGTACGCAACAGCTCGCTTGTATTGAATGAATGAACGTCCCATTCTATGCTCACTCAGGAGCATGGCGTCATGACTGCCGTTGACTCTTATTTACGAGGTAGCTTCAAAAAGTTCCCGGAATAGTCGACTCATGTTTGAATGAGTGATTATGTCATGGAGATTATAGTTTATAAGTTGGTAGTGACCTTGAGGAAACGACATGACTGATGTAACCTTCACATGTACTCTCGAACAGAAGTTTGTGTGGTGTGCACGTAGCATCGTCGGAGATGAAAATGTTCTTGATTGAACAACGTGCAGATGTCAAATTTTGTGTTTTGCTTGAGAAGTCACCCTCAGAGACAGTAACCTTGCTTAATAAAGCATATGGTGATACCGCAATCACCCGTGTGTTACCGGGGCCCGAAAGGGGAGCAAAGAATAGTAACACTGTTCCCTGCCATGCATGTCGTAGAAAGCGAATACGGAGGGTTGGGCATGGGGCTGGTTACCCCATCCTGTAAAAAATTTAAACCACACAAAACTTCAACAAACATGGACAAGTCAATTAAAGAAAATAAAACACAGCCATCCAAGACAGTGGAAGGTCCTCTCGCAGGGAGGCGTATGATGCAACACAGAGAAAGCCCAAAGGAGTATGTGTGACTGACTAACCTTCTTTCTTCTAGGAGAACTTCCATATTTGGCATCTGGAATGTTCGGACATTAAACGAACAAGGGAAAGTGGCGCAAGTAGCAGCAGAAATGAGGGAATACAAAATCGAGGTTCTGGGAATGTGTGAAACAAAGTGGAAGGGGGTAGACAGGAAGAAACTCATCACAGGTGAATTGGTGCTGTCCTCAGGACATGAAGACGAAAGTTCACACCACAGTGAAGGGGAAGCTCTTATGTTATCTAAAGAAGCACAGAAAGCACTCATTGAATGGGAAGCCGTTGGACCCAGAATAATAACAGCTACTTTTAAAACAGCTAAAAAGAAAATAAATGTAAATGTCATCCAATGTTATGCACCAACTAATGACAAAGAAGAGTCTGTGAAAGAAGCATTTTATACTAAACTACAGGAAATTATGGAAAAAGTAAAAAGAAGAGATATCACAATTTTGATGGGTGACATGAATGCAAAGATAGGTACAGTCAACACCGGATTTGAAGAAATCATGGGCTAGGAATAATGAATGAAAATGGGGAACTATTCTCAAACTTCTGTGCTTCAAATCAACTGGCTATAGGAGGAAGCATGTTTCCACATAAGAGAATACACAAGGCAACATGGATATCACCAGACCATAGAACAGAAAATCAGATTGATCATATATGCATAAACAAGAAGTTTAGATCATCATTGCAGGATGTAAAGGTATATAGAGGAGCAGATGTGGCATCAGATCACCACCTTCTGATAGCCAAAGTAAAAATGAAACTCAGGAGATATGCAACAATGCAAAATTATAGACAACAATTTAATGTAGGACATCTAAGAAATCAAGAAACAGGAGACAAATTTGCGTTCACAATATCCAACAAATTCCAAGTGCTCCAACAGCTGGAAGATGTAGTGAATACAGAAGACTATTGGCAGCAAATCAAAACTGTATGGAATGAGACATGTGAAGAAATACTGGGAAAAGGGAACGACAACAAAAAGCATGGATAACAACAGAAACCATCAATAAGATAAAAGACAGAAAAAAAACAAGAAAGCAGATATAAACACAAGCAAAACCAGAAGTTCCAAAGCCAAGGCTCAAGAAGTGTACACAGAAGCAAACAAAGACGTAAAAAGAAGTATCAAAAAAGACAAGAGGAAGTATATTGAGGAGTTGGCACGAGATGCAGAAGATGCTGCAGCCAAAGGGAATATGAGAGAACTGTATAACTGCACAAAGAAGCTAACAGGGAAATACAATAAGAAGGGAAATTTACAAGAGTGCACACATTATAGAGGAATAATGTTACTATCAGTGCCAGGAAAAGTATTAAACAGGATTATCATTGAGAGATTAAAAGAGTCCGTAGACAAGAAACCGAGAGATAAACAAGCAGGTTTTCGACAAAACAGATCATGTACAGACCAGATAGCCACTTTAAAAATAATAGTTGAACAAAGTCTGGAATGGAATTCACCACTATACATCGGATTTGTGGACTACGAAAAGGCATTTGACAGTGTAGACAGAGAATTACTTTGGAAATTGATGAGGCATTATAGAGTTCCCCTGAAGATCATTAATTTAATAAAGAAAACATATGAAGACATGACATGCAGAGTTCTCCACGAAGGACAGCTTACAGAACCGTTTGGGATAAGAACAGGAGTACGACAGGGATGCCTCTTGTCTACATTTCTTTTCTTACTGGCAATAGACTGGGTTATGAGATCATCGACAACACACAACAGAAATGGAATCCATTGGACTCTGACTAAGCAGTTGGATGTTAAGGATTTTCCTGATGACTTGGCTTTTCTGTCCCATAACCGTAATCAGACGCAGGACAAATTGAAAACACTCGATGAGAGGTCACAGCAATAGGGTCTGAAAATACACAGGGAAAAGACAAAAATACTGAGAATAAATGCAGGTAATGATAACAGGGTTGAACGTGAAGAAACACCAATACAAGATGTAGAATCGTACACATATCTTGGCAGCAATATAGACAAAGTTGGAGGGACAGACAGTGATATCAAACTAAGAATACCAAAAGCAAGAGGAGCTTTCATTGCATTGGGAAATATATGGAGATCAAGAGAAATCGGATCCAACACGAAAATAAGAATCTTCAACTCAAATGTGAAGTCAGTCCTATTGTATGGCTCTGAGACATAGAGAACAACAAAGACAAAAACCAAAAAGCTACAGACTTTCATAAATGGGTGCTTGCGTAGAATAGAGGGATTAAAATGGTATGACAAGGTTACCAACGTGGAACTGATGACAAGAACTAGACAAGTGCCAGTGGAACAAGAGATGAGAAGAAGATGATGGCGATGGATAGGACACTGAGGAAACCTGTTGATAGCATTACAAGACAGTCTTTGTTCTGGAACCCCCAGGGCAAGTGAGGCAGAAGTAGACCAAGAAGCACATGGAGAAAAGAGCTGGAAACAGAGGTGAAAATGATGTGGAGAACGTGGAAAGAACTTGAGATGATGGCACGTGACAGGAGAACTTGGCATGTGTTTGTTGAAGGCCTATGTTCCTTTGGGAGTGGAGGTGTTATGAATGAATGATACCTCAATGAAGAAATCGCAAGTTTTTGAGTGGCACAAGCGTTTCCGTCAAGGTCGTGTTAGTGTCGATGATGATCCACGTAGCGGACGATCGCCTACCTCGATAAACAGTGAAAACATTGAGCGTGTTTGGAACGTTGTTCGTGTTGACAGAAGACTTAGTGTAGAGAAAATAGCCTCAGAAGTTGGAATATCAGCTGGAAGTTGCCACAGTATTCTCCACAATGAACTGCACATGCACCGTGTGTGTCAACACTTCTCAAAATGTTATCTCCTGAACAGAATGAAACGAGATTGACACTGGCAGGAGACCTAATCACTGTGGCTGATCATGATAGCAATTTTCTCAACAACATAATCACAGGAGACGAGTCGTGGTGTTTTTTGTACGATCCTCAGACAAAACGTCAGTTCTCTGAATGGAAATCATCCTCATCTCCCCGGACACAGACATTTAGTTTGGGCAAGAGCAAAGGAAAAGTTATGTTGGAAGTTTTTTTTGTTTTTTTTTATTCCCAGGGTATTGTCTACAATGAATTAATTCCTGAAGGCCGAACGGCTAACAAGGACATGTACGTTGATATCCTCCGTCGTCTAAGAGATGCAATCAGAAGGAAACGCCCAGAATAATGGAGAACAAACAGCTGGGTTCTGCTGCATGACAATGCGCCATCACATCGATCCCTACTGGTGAAGCAGTACCACGCAATGCACAATGTGACTGCCCTGAAACATCCTCCATATTCTCCCGACCTGGCACCGCCTGATTTTTTCTTGTTCCCTCGCCTAAAATCGGCACTGAAAGGGCAGATATTCAAGGATGCCGAGGACGTTATCACCAATGCGACAAAGCAGCTGAGAGAGGTGTCAAAGAATGGGTTCCATGATTGTGTCCAACAGCTGTATGGACGTTGGCAAAAGTGCGTAGTTGCCGAAAGGAACTATTTTGAAGGAAATGTAGTGTAAATAATTGTATGGTTACTTATTTCTATACAATACACAAATTCCGGGAATTTTTGAAGCTACCTCGTAGAAGCCTGTTCCAACACACTTAAATTCGCGCGTGCAGCGAAAACAGATTTTGTGAGATGATGTTTCTAGTGTCATACACAACTTCATATTAGTCGTCTCTAACGGCATGACTGTCGTGTGGCGGGGAAACTCCCCCCCCCCCCACTCCATTAGGCGCACTTGCTGATGTTGTAACGCAGGCTAAAGCAGTGGTTCTTTTAGAGGTTTCGCGCCCAATTACATCATCTCAGGAAGCCACGCACCCCGTTACAACATCTTAAGAAGTCTCGCACACCTTTAAATCATCTTAAGAAGTCTTGCGCCTCTTTACATCATCTTAAGAAGCCTCACACCCCTTTACATCATCTTAAGAAGCCTCGCACCCAATCATATCATCATAAGAAATCTCGCACCCATTTTCATCATCTTAAGTAGCCTCACACCCCTTTATATCATCTTAAGAAGCCTAACACCCCTTTACATCATCTTAAGAAGTCTCGCACATTATCTTCTAGCTTGCACAATATGCCAGAGATGAGAAAAAAAGAGATAAAAGTATGTTTTGAGAAAATATTACTTTCAAACTGTGGCTAAGGTTCGGTATCTAATTCATGTTTTCACTGTTCTAATTTTATACAAATATTCAATACCATAATTCCCGCCGTAAGGTACTTCGGTCTGACGGTCTGTCACACTTTGCACACCGTCGTTTGCGCACTTTTTTCTATTTTCGAGAGAGTGCATTAACTTCCGAGCACAGCTAAGGGGGTGCAACTGTAGTTGAAAGTTAGACAATAACATTGTATTGTTTTCCCTTAAATATACTCTCCCGAAATAGAAAAAGTGTGACGGTGTGCGTTAAATCAACACAATCAAGATACTCTTCTGTCCAGTTTCATTCGGGAAACAAATTTAACTCGTCATTTTTCTTAAAAATAACCTTAAAATGTAAGTTTTTTAATTGTTTTTTCAAGACAACATTTTAATTTAAAGTATTGCAGACTTATTATTATGGATCAAAATGATAAGATCGCTAAAAGGAAGAGACGATCGCGTCATTCACAGCGAGCAAGCGAGACTATAGAAGACGCAGCAATGTAATACGTGTAACAGAACCAACACACTATAATTAAAAGCCTGCCTATTTTGGCGGGTTGTTGCTAGTATTATATAGTGTTTATGATGATTTGCCTTATGAAATATCTGGCTTGTTTCGCACCCTCAGAAAGTGGTTCTCGCACTGAGCTAAAGTTATCGAAAAACCGTCACCATTGGAAAATCAGCTTTTACCCTCTCGATTGTATACCTTTATGTTCCTTCCTTTTTGTCCACGGCAAATCTCTTTTCGTTCATCCTTTCATATTTGATTACCTTAGTTCTCTGTACTTCTGTCGATGACGTGTTCTTCTCCAAAGAAAATGTCAGACAGGTTTCAACAAAGGTATCCTCAGGACAAACATGTTTGAAACACATGGAAACAACAGACCGGCCGAACTAATAATAGCTCATTTAAGCAAACACATCGTGGAAGTCGTTGGCGTCTGCATGGTGGTATTTGACAAAGAGTTTAACGCTGAACGTAATTGTCTTCCGCTGAAAGCGAAATACAATTTTAAAAAAAGGAAGAGGGAAACGAATTCAGCAGTATAGTGAATAGAGATGAGAAAAGTATGGTGTCGGAGATGAGAAAGAGTGCACAGGGGATAGAGGCGGCTCCTATATAGTCTACGTTTATCAGAGCTGTAGCACGCCTTTTTTTTTTTAACTAGCGGCACTTGGGCTTTCAGCCCTTCGGCCCAATGACATGTCATTGTGAGGCTGGGGAGCCTGTTGACTTTCCTTCAAACCCGGTCAGGAGCTTCGCTCCTTCCCATCCACAAAGGGTTTATCTCAGGAGCCGTTCAGGTTATTCAGTCAAATCCCGGTCGATGACACTCCTTCAAATGCTCACGCCTTGCTTGAACCTTGAACACCAGATAGCCAGCGCAATGTGGTAACCATTACACCAGCGCGGCTCCCAGCACGCCTTTTAAATTTGGTGATCTGTATGTACAGATATGTAAAAGAAAGTCGGTCCAGTATTTATGTATGCGTGCAGGGTCGACTCTTTGGCGATGTGGTGGTACCGGGAGCCGACTTGGGTGAGACCTCAGAACTTTATTTTATTTATATAATTTTAAATAAATACATTTTTAATAGAAACAAAATGAACAGAAAATGTCAAAGTAAAACATAATTTGCTGAAACAAAATGAACAGAAAAAGTCTAAGTAAAACATAATTTGCTGAAACAAAATTGATCGTTTTCCTATTTGACTATATTATTGCTGTTTGAAAAAAAAAACATAAAAAGCACATTGAGCAAAAAAATAAATAAATAAAAAGGTAAAGTAGTCACATAACAAATACTATTGTAGTGGGATGAAATGTTAGAGACTTCACACTCTAGGTCCAGCTTCGAGAGGGGGGGGGGGAGGACAAGTTTCTCACTGTCTTTTGCCTTCCCAGCTCAAGAGCAGAGTCAGGTACCCATTTACAGCTTGGCGTGACACCACTGTTTTTCTATCTCGGTACTTTTGCCGTGAGAGGCCAACGCTCTAACCATTCTGCCAATTCAGTATAAATAAAGAATAAAAATGTACCTATCATACGATTTTTAAAAACAACGACCATGTATTATGTTTTTGTAAAATGTTACATTGATCATCCCTTGTGGAGATTACAGCGTGATCCATCGGACCAGCATTAAGCTGAGTCTCGTAAAAGTACAATACAGTACCGCGTAGCTGTCACGAGATCTCGTATCACTCTGAAAATCTCGAAGACCGGTTCTGTATACATGTATTTCCCGAAATCTTGACGGAGTTCTAGGTATGTCAGAGAGCTGACAATCGTCATCCTCATAATTTTTGCGTTGATTTCGACAAAGAAGAACATGAATAAATTATTTTTTTTTTAAACCAGAAATTCCATGAAGAAAAGACTTTAAAAACAAAAATTGTGTTTTAAATTCTTCCTCTATAACAAATTAAAATGAGCAAGACACTTGCTGCGTGGTACCAAAATTTTATTTTTTGTTTGAATTTTATTTTGAGATGTGTACTCGACAGACTTCTTAGAAAAGTTGATAAGACTTTAGTCTGGTGTTCAAAGATATGGGAATCGAATCCCACAGTGGTATCGTTTTTGTTTGTCCCCGTTTTTATCTTCTTTGTACGTACTTACATACAGACAGACACGTACACGGAACTGACTTTAGGCAACTCGCAGGAAAGTGAAATGGTACACGTCATAGTCTCATGGGTATTTTTCAGCCATCTATATTAGACATGCCCAATGGGCTGATCACCCGTTGGCTTGTCACACCGATTACGGAAACAACGGCAGATGGATCTATTTGTTGTTGCCCTAAAGACGCCGCTAGGCGTGATGGGAAACTACAACAGAGAAAATCAATCTGCTGTTGCCCTTAAGACGCCACAAGGCGTGATGGACTCTGACTGCTTGGTCGGTCTTTGGCTAAGGATGGAAGAAGAAGAGAAGATATTAGACATGGCGAGGATAGAGAAACAAGGAACGTCACAGGCCACAGCTAGTGAATAATTCACCAAAAAAAAGGATCAGTGCTAGGCTGTCGTGAACAAGAAAGAAAGAAAGGCAACTAAAAAGAAAGATAAAAAAAGAAAGAGTGAAAGAAAATGTAAGTAAAAAAGGAGGAAAGAAAGACAGACAGAAGAAAGAAAGAGAAATAGACAAAAGAGGGAAAGAAAACGGCGAGTAAATAAAAAGGAAGGAGAGAAAGAAAGACAGACATACAGACAAGCTGAATGCAGATGAAAGACAGATAGACATATGGAAAAAGAACGAAAAAAATGAAAGACAAAGGAGACCACATGTCAGAAAATAACAGAGTTGATAAGCACTCCATGGATACGAACTAGGAACCATCCGAACGGTCCTATCGCCTCTCTGCTAGGGGAACCTTCATGGGACACGAGAACAGCTATGTGCCCCTTTGCCTGTTTCTGTTGCCACGGCTACCAAGAGTTAGCATAGCACCACCATTAGTAAGCATTGCACACACTTCTGGTGCGTTTGTTAAGTTCCGACAAGACAATGTAGGTGAGGGGATGGTTAACGAGTGTGAGTCTGGAGCAATTCATTTGGTGCCACAGATTTATCTATTCTCCATAAAGGCAACAGCTTGGAGATCTAGATTTTGATGACGACATGGCTCTACTGACCGATAACTGCGGTCATATGCAAGATAACATGAAAATAGTTGATGAGAGGTCGTCGGTAGGTCTGAAAATACACAGGGAGAAAACAAAGATAAAAAATAAATTGCAGGAAACGATAACAGTATTGCACTTGAAGAAACACCACAACAAGATGTAGGGTTATACGTAAACCTTGGTTTATAGACAAGGTTGGAGGGACTGACAGTGATATCAAAATAAGAATACAAAAAGCAAGAGGAGCTTTCATTGCATTGGGAAATAAATGGAGATTAAGAGAAATCAAGTCCAACACAAAAATAAGAATCTTCAACTCAAATGTCAAGTCAGTCCTTGTAGTAAAGTGGGATGTTATAAATATTTATAGGGGACTTAGTGTACTGACTGAGATCAGCTGTGAAGGTATCTGTATATAATAGGTGTAGTGTTTTTGCAGATAACCTTACTTGCTACCACATTATACCTCAGTCAGAATTATTCTGGAATATTGTGATGACTACGTTAAATGTCTAGGGTATGTATATGATGAAGTGTAAGTCACAACAACAACAGACAGATACACAATTTAATTTATTCCACCACACTTGACAACACTGTGACACTCACACACATTTAACACTCTATAAGACTATCTTAAATGAGTCACTGATAAAGTTTCAAATATAAATATGTATTAATTACTTTCATTAATATATATGTCCTGATTCAACTACAAAGTGAACCAGGAATCACAATCAATTGTAATTACAATTTATATGTACAGAATTTATCAATATGAACCTTGTAGTGACATATTTTATTAATATTATCCTATGTGTGTCAGTTGTGTAGTAGTAATATGAGGTAATACTGGTTTTGTTTTTTCAAGCTATGTTGTTATTTGTCATCATGACTTCAAGTGTTTGTTTATCTTGGAAATAGTATGGGGAAAAGTTCACAGTTCCTATCAATTTAAACACTGTATTCTCCCTCTGTTTTATTATAAAGTCAGATTTTGAGGAGGGGGGGGGGGGGGCATAATGTTGAGCTCCTCTGGCCACAGACGCTTATCTTTCGTGATGGCGGCAGGAAAGGACTCCTCTGCTCGATAGCCTCCCTGTGTTCTGGAGACACCTCACTGGTCACTATAGGGACCCAGGAGTATGCTGTCAGCCTCTAGGTTCAGCAAAGCTCAGACCAGGTGCTGCTCAATAACTTTAGGACCACGGTCCCTGAAACAAGAAGGTTGTACCTCCTACTTCATAACTAATTTATAATCTATTTACAGACTGAACACAATACATAACAAACACTGAGTTCAGAGCGGTAGGCCAACTGCTATCTTCATCTGAAACAATTTTCACCAGTATACTCCTCCCTAATGGTTACTACGCCTCTGCAATTCCAGCATGATTTCTTTCTAGTCAATAAGATAGGTGTCAGTGTACTGTTTGGCAATTCCATGTAGTTTTACTTTCCTCCGACACCTTCTGTTCAGGTTGGAGCACTATATAGGCTTTACCTCATGTTCGCTACTGAACCACACATATATACAGACATAAATTATCAATTTACATTCAGTTTTCATTAAAAGATATCAAATAATTCAAGCTTACCACAATTCATGGAATAATACACAGTTACGTTGACTGGCAATGAATATAGCACAATTTCGATCTGCCGATGTCCCAGGCTTTTATTTAGAAAAATATGCATTGGCGCTCAATGCACTGGTTCTTTAGTAAGTTTATTTGAAAATGTGGTGCTGACCTGACGCCTCTGATTGACTATATTGGCGGGTCTAACCAATCGAGCCATGTTTACACCAGCGTTTGAAAAAAAGTACTCCTACTCACGTTTCCCTAACAACAAAGAATCAATATTTATAGCCGGACTAATCGTGTTTAGCCTTACATTTACTTTCCGCCAATCAAATAGGAGGTAACATGGGGACCTATTTCCCGTACAATGGTGGTGTGAAAATCTGCCACTGAGCGATTCTGATTTTGGTGTTGTCTGACATCCCTCACTATTTTATTTTGGCTATAATTTGGTAATTCCTAGACTATTTGCGTAACGTTTAACATATTCTTTGTCAGCAAGTCCTAAGGAACCCAAATATATATATTTAATGGGGCTAAGTGGCTGCGTTCAAAATATGCATTTTCTTCTACCTCCTGTTCACTTCGAATACGATGTGGTGTCTGGGTACTGTAATATTTTCAAACGTAAACCAGTATAATGTCATGTTTCCTAATAAGCGTTTTGTGAGTTTTTAAAAACTAACTCTCGTATGGGTAGTGTTTTTTATCACTGTCGATTTGAAAAAAGCTAGTGCTTGTGGCCTTACACGCGTGATGGTAGTAATTGTGTATCGCGAGACTGTGGTAGTATTGCCTGCGTTCCGGCTTTCAGCCCCTCCCTTTCTTTCTATCCTTAGTCCATCTGTCTTTCGTTTATGGTAACTTAGTGTATAAAATGACATGAATGGAATATTAAATATAGGTCAACTTGCGTATCTCAAGGTTTTTCTTAGAAAGGGCAGATTACGAGTACACGTTTTATGTAGACAGCACTGTTCTTTACCAAGCGGGTATTGAAGTTATTTGTTAGGCTTTACATTTACTTTTTAATTTATATATGTGGATTAGAATTTCTCACGACAGTCCTATTGTATGGCTCTGAGACATGGAGAACAATAAAAAACAACAACCACAAATCTACAAACTTTCATAAATCGGTGCTTGCGTAGAATAGAAGAATGGAAGTGGGTATGGCAAGATCATTACTGTGGAACTAATGACAAGAACCAGACAAGTGCCAGTGGAACAAGAGATGAGAAGAAGACGATGGAGATGGATAGGACACACACTTTGATGAAACCTGCTGATAGCGTTACCTGACGGTCGTTGTTCTGGAACCTCTGGGGTAAGAGAGGTAGAGGTAGACCAAAGAACTCACGGAGTAGAGAACTGGAGACAGATATAACTTTAATGAACAAGACATAGACAGACTATGAGCTGATGGCACGGGACAGGAAGTCTTGGCACAAGTTTCTTGAAGGCCTATGCTTCTTGGGAAACTGAAGGATGCTGATAAGAACAGCAGACTATACGACACACGAGCTGCTGGAACATGTATTCTCTTGTCGTCATTGACTTTATTAGCCCTGTTACCTGCCCCGTGTAGGCCCCCGCTGGTCTGTGGGCAAGAATACTGCTGCCTCATGCATGTCGTATCGGCCGCTACTGTGAGGTTGTGCGTGGGACTGACAGCTTCATCGTGTAAAAGGAATTGCTATAGAAAGCATCCTTGCAACAGCACATGAATACTTTGATGCAGACGTCTTGTAGGGGGGCCAGCTTCAGTGGTGGCCCCTTGCTCCATAAGGAGCGACATGGAGACGATGATGATGAATAACCATGACATTTGTGTATACGTATCTCAGGGTGTCTTTTGTCTATGGACTGGCAAACTCATCTTGTTAAAAAGTCCGTCATCGCAGCACCGCTTGTTGTGCCTTTGTACAATTTTCCTCCATAAAAACGGGAAAAATTGCAAGTGTGGCCCGTGCTTTTAAGGGAGCAAAAAAATAAATATTCATTCCTCAATGTGCAGGAGATCCCAGTACCCAAACTCACGAGACACCTATGCAAAGACGATGGGGACACATAAAGTAATAATTTCTAGAACACATTAGTGCGAGATAAGTCGGCGCGTAACATAATAGGTTCCCATAATTTCGCGTTCAATATAAATACATGATTATACATAACATACAAAATGTTGATGAATATATGAATAAATACCGCTTATTTAGACCGGAATGTGCAAGCGGGTTGGGTTATCTAATATGATTGCATGTTTTAAGAAATCTAATTCTTACATGGGCAACAGCAGCTAAGTCAAACTTCGATAAAATCAGCAGACTTCAAAATCAGGCAAGCAATGAGAATTATAACAAGGGAGGGCCCGCATTAAGACAACACCTATAAAAGAACTCGAAAAGATTACATATCTCCAGTGTCGTGAAAAATTCTAAATCCACATATCTAAATTAGAAAGTAAATGTAAAGCCTAACGAAGTAATTCAATAAAAGGAAAGAAGAATGGTAAAAGAACAGTGCGGTCACAATAGCGTACGCCTGTGTTATAGAACGTCAGACTAGCTAAACAAGAAAACCCCTTTTTATACTTCGTCTGCATAACTGTAACGCTTCCAAGTTTGATAGTAAAGCCTACAGCAGCATACACGCGTTTCTAAAAATAAAACTGGTACTATATTTCTTATACGACCTTGATAGACACACTGCGTAATGACCTAGATTTAATATTACATTAATGTCATTATGCACTACGGAAACTAAAAGACAGACGGGCTTAGAAGAGAGAGAGAGAGAGATGTACGGAGGAACGCAGGCAATACTACCACGTCGTCTCGCGATATAAAAATTAATGCCACCTCACGCGAAAGGCATGCAGGCCTGTTTTTTTTCAAATAAACAGTAATAAAAAACACTACCAATACACGGTTAGGTTTTGAAAACATGTTTAATGCTTATTAGGAAACATGACACAATACTGTTTTATGTCTGAAATCCTGACTTTATACTGACAAAACAGTCGAAAAGGCAAAACATGTGGCGGTTCTAAAACAATACATTAAAAAAAACCAAATAACACGACTATCCTAGAATAATACATATTTGTAACGAAGCCACTTGGCTCAATTAAACTTATATAGTTGGATGCCTTAGGACTTGCTGACAAAGAATATGTTAGGTGTTATGCAAATAGTCTAGTAATTAACAAATTATAGCCAAAATACTATAGTGGTGTTGTTTGACAACACAAGATCATATTTGCTCATAATGGCATGTTTGGACAGTGCTTTAGAGGAAATGAGGCCACCACGTTAGATACGATTTGATTGGCTAGAGTGATATGTAAGGCGAAACATGATTAGTCGACTGCAAATACTATTTTTGGTTGTTAATGGAAACGGTAGGAAGGGTAAATTTTTTCAAAGCATCTTGTAAACATGGTCTCATTGGTTAGACCATTTGATATAGTCAATTAGAAGCGTCAGTTCAGGGCCACTTTGTGAAAATAAACTTTGTAGAAGCAAGTGCGTTGAGAACCAGCTCATATTTTTCTAATAAAAGCCTGGGACAGAGGCAGATCGGAATTGTGCCATAACTCATCGCCAGTCAACGTACTTGTTTAACATTTCCTTGAATTGTGGTAAGCTAGACTATTTGATATCTTTTAGATGAAAATTGAATGTGAATTGATAAATTATGTCTGTCTGTGTGTGGTTCAGAAGCAAACATGAGGCAAGGCCTAGATATTGCTCCACCATGTAAAAACGTGTCGGAGAGGAGCATAACTGCATAGGCATATATGGGATTGCCAAATAGTACTATGACACCTATCTTTTTGTATAGAAGGAATTAATGCTGGAATTGCAGAGGCGTTGTAACCATTAGGGAGAGGAATACTGGTATATTGTTACATGAGAAGCTAACAGTTGGCCTAAAGCGCTGAACTCTGTGTTTGTAATGTATTGTGCTTCAGTGTGGAAATAGATTATAAATTAGTTCTGAAGTAGGAGGTACAACCTTCTTATTTCAGGGACCGTGGTACTGAAGTAGTAGAGCAGCACCTGATCTGAGTTTTGCTGAATCCAGAGGCTGGTAGCATACTCCATGTTCAAGATATCGACCAGTGTTGTTTTTCAAGAAAACTGAGAAGCAAGCGAGCAGAGGAGACAGTTTTCCTGCCGCCCCCTCAGAAGATAAGATTGCGTTGGCCAGAGCAGCTCAATCTTGTGTAACCCCCTCTAAAATTGACTTTACATTAAATCAAGAGGGACAGTTATTTGTTTTCAAATAAAAGAGACTGTGAACCTTTCCAATATTATTTCCACCAGTAACAAACACATGAAGTCATGATGACAAACAACAACCTAGCTTTATACGCCAGTATTACCTCCTAGTACTACATCACAACCTACACACATATTGTAATAATATTATGTCAGGACAGAGATCCTATGTATAAATTGTGTATATACAACTTGTGATTACATTTGATTATGATTCCTGATTCACTCTGTAGTTGAATCAGGATATCGATTATTGAAAGGAATTAATACATATTTTAAAAGTTAACATTTGACTTACTTAAGATAGTCTTCTAGAGTGTTCTATGTATGTGCGTGTCACAGTGTTGTAAAGTATTGTGGATTTTAATTAAAGTGTGTATCTGTCTGTTGGTTGTTGTGAACATACACTTCATCACTATCATAACCCTAGACATTCAACGTAGTCATCACAATATTCCAGAATAAGTCTGATTGAGATCTAAATGTGGTAGCAAAGTAAGGTCATCTGTAATACACCACACTTATTAGATACAGATACCTTCACAGCTGATCTCAGTCAGTACACTAAGTCCGCTATAAATATTTATATCATCCCATCTTACCACATCCAGCCAAATGAGGATAGAAGAGACAACAAGGCCAGCAACAAGATGAAAAATTTAAGAGACTAAAAGACCATCTGATGTGTCATAAAATAAATGCTCTTAGAAGGGTAAGACTCAAGCGAAGCAACTTTGTAGAATGAACCGCAACACAGTCGAGAGCAGTTCAAACAAATGCAATATCACCTATTAAACCTATCTACTCTGCACACAAGCTTCCAGTTTGGAAACCACACCGTATCCCTGAGATGATAGAAAACATTCCTGGAATTGATAGAAAACATAGCCAGACTGCAGCAGAGAGAAAATCCATAGCCACAAAATACATATAAAACATTACCCACGCAACACCTGGACCCATGCATACACAGATGGATCAGCAACAAATGCAACAGAAAATGGAGGTGGAGGTGTTTTTCTGAACATAAGGACTGGGGCAAAAAAAAAACTGTCAGTGGCAACAGGACAATTCTCAAGTAACTTCAGAGCAGAGGCTTTGAAATCTGCAGCAGATGTTGTAATGACAGAGGAAAGCACAGAGAGACAAGCTGCTTTCTTCACCGATGCAGTGTCAGTAGTTTTAACGTTTAAAAGCCAAAATAATTTAGACCTGGTTGGCCTAAGAGTAGTGCTCCACAAACTATGTCAACGATTCAAAAGTGTTGTGATCCAATGGATCCCATCTTATTGTAACATCCCCGGCAATGAAGAGGCTGACAGATTTGGGAACGGAAGGTGGAAAGCTACCTCAGCCTGATGCAAGCATAACTTTCGAGGAGGCAGAGAGTTTTATCAGAATCAGATACAGAAACAAATGGGATGTAGAGCATCCAGGTCACACACAAAATGGTGCATACTACCAGCCCAACAGAAGAGAACAAGTGGTAATCTTCATCCTCCGCTGGGGCCACTACAGATTTGGATATCATCTATTCAAGAAGCTATAGATTGGAACTACCGATGCGTGTAACTGATAAATAACTGCTAAACGTCTGCTTCAAAGATGCCCAACGTCTGTGGAATAGAGAGAAGAAGGTGCATATGGCCGACACCAATACCATTCGTGAAAAAGCTCTACGGAGATTCAAATAACCTTAAGCTGACGACTGCTTTCTCTGAAAACATTCAAGGAGACGTCTGAGGTGTACGAAGAAGAACTAGAATGAATTGATACGTTAAAAGGAGTCGGGACATTCACATCTGTGTGGTGAGATGGATATTTTGGGATGCGTTGCCAGTAAAGCAAGATGAAAGATTGCTGAAAAGCGAAGAATTGATATTCTGAAATTGGGTATAGCACAGGACAGGTAGGGTAGTTAATTTCACACGTTCAGGTAATAGCTACATAGGGAAAGCTGCGAAGTAAGTCACATTCTTGCTAGGTCTGTCCTACGCTCTAGGAATGTGTTCATCTATGTATAATGTGTGAATGAGAATGCGGCTCGTGTTAAATGTACATCCACTGACTATTGTCACGAGATTTACTCCCCTTACTCTGCAGTGATGGTCCAACAGTGGCCAAAATTCAGAATATCTATTGATGGTCTTCAAAAGTGGCTACCTTTCGCTCAAGATTACTCTTGGCTGAGATGTGAATTGAATAATGGTGCTTCAGTTCTAGGGAGCCTCATAAGAATTTAAAGAAATCAAGTACTACAGCTGATAGGATCCAGGTCGTGTAAACTTTTTATCTTTCCTGACCTTCTATGAGTAAGGAGTTTCCGCGTTCTGATGAGCTCCAAACTGATTTAACTCAGTAAAATATTACGTAAATAGCTCTGTTATAAGTATTTAAAATGACTGAGCCATACGGGTGCAGTTCACTATGAAAATGACGAAATAAACTATAAAGTTGTATATTTACAGATAACAAATTTAATAATCAACTATCGTTAACAAATGTAAAATAAATAAGGCTGGGGTGAATTTAGATAATCTTTAAAATTTTCTCACAGGTAATGGTCTGATTTTAAAAAACTTTTTATTAGAGAGTTCACTTGGCAGCTTTGAATGGGTATGTGATAGGGTGGGCGAGAGATGATGATGCTGTTGTGATATCTGATCACTTTCTTGCACACTCGCACCGACCCGAACAACAATAAAACTCTTGATTCTAAGGCAGGGGCTGTATTTATTCACACAACCCTATCAGCGACAACAAGCACATAAAGCAAACATTGTAAAGTAAAGCAAACGAAACAAAACACCCAGCCAGTGCTCAATTGCTAATCTGAAACGCAAACAAAGCACCGACTAGTTAAAATCATAATAGTTAAATAATGAGAAAACCATGCTCTCACCTGGCTAACTGTCCTTCTTCCACGCCACCTGAAACGTTCAACTATCATGCGCACAGACTCAGTCTATGCATGTCGTCTAGCGAGACGAGTATGGTGTTGTGCATGAGGCTGGCAATCTCACCATGTAACACAGATTGCTACCGAAACCACTACTGCAAGAGCAACTGAATGCTTTCTGCGGCCTCCATAAGGAGGCCAGTCACATTGGTTGCCCTATGCTCCATAAGGAGCGAGAAGAGACATAATTTGTTCCCAAGTGGACCCACGTACTCATAAATTATCCGACAGATAACAATAATTTTTTTTCTATTTTTTTTTTCTATAACCAGCGGCACTCGAGCTTTCCAGCTCTTTCGGCCCAATGACATGTCATTGCGAGGCTGGGGGGAGGGGGGGGGGTCAGTGGACTTTCCTTCCAACCCGGTCAGGAGCTTCGCTCCTTCCCATCCACACGGGATTTATGTGCAAGAGCCGTTCAGGTTATTCAGTCAAATTTCCGGTCGTAAACATTTCTTCAAACGCCGACGGCCGGGTTTGAACCATGAACACCTGGTCGCCAGTACAACGTTGTAGCCATTACACCAGCGCGGCTCCCCATAAAAATAATTAAATAATACTAAAATGAGCATAAAACAGTATTAAACGCTATGTACAACGAATATTCTCCTTAACGAGAATAACTACCACCTCGAAATTGATCCATATCAATATACTTTCCTACATTGTGAATTATGTATGTGACGACTGGTACACCTGACAACAAGCGTGTCGTATATGACCACTGATAAAACTGGGAACCTCATCATATTAATCGCATCATTACAGAAACTAACCATTGCCATAGCATATAAATGCTTCGCACAGGCTTCTGTTGGACCCAGCCGCACTGGTGTCTCCATGCTCCGCAAGGAGCAAACAGAGAAACACTTATGTCTCAAAGTGCCTTACGCACAAAGGAGTAGCATTACGCCCACAAGAAATCTTAATAACTAAAGCTAGATTCATCTTCTTAAAGGGAACTTTAGCACTACAAAACTGTGTACACGACAGATGTAATTAAACTAATCTCAAAGTAACACCATACAATTATTACTTACTTCGCGTTCCACTATAATAAACTATCTTGGCACGAATGGAGAAAATTATATTAATCTTGTACTTCTAAAATAGCACCTCTTATAATAACCCAATTTTCATCCAACAGTAAATAATAAACATGTTTAACCCCCTAAAAATATACAGTACAATTATAATCAATCATGGGAAATATACTAACTAAATTACCTTCGCTGTAAAGAATAAACTAAAATGACAAAGCTAACAAACGTTATAATTGGCCCACTGTTATATCAAATACTAAATAGCTTATCATTGGGCGTATAGCACGTGGTAACTAAAAATGTTACTGTCGCTCACATGCGTCATCTTTATGCACATTTAACACGTGGCTGCCGTCTTGGCACTAGCAAATATTATCTAAATTTCAGTCCCTGATATCATCTCTGTCAAGTTTCCATGTATGAAATAGGTTCCTACTATATTTGCCTTTCTGCCCAGTCTCATGAATGGAATAGGTTCCTACTATATCCTTACAGCTGCAATCTGGACTTAACACTAATAAAATCTATCCAACCATATTTTCCCTCATCTATAACTTTAAAACTAATTATAATGTCCTAAACGAAATGTTAGAAAACACATTTATCTATTTTCTCAAACATTAGAACAGACTCACGCTGAATATAATTCTAAAGCTACAGAACACTAATGCTAATCTGCTTTAAAATCAAACTCACGTGTCATGTCTTTGTTCATCTTCTACCCACACAGGGCGCGCCTAACTTCGTTTCTCTCATCTATACCGCTCTTGCGAAAAAGTTCTTCGCCGGCTCACTGCTCTCTTTATATATACGCGGTCTGGCCACATCAACCGCGGCGTATTGATTTACGCCCGCGCAATCGTTTAAAGGCCGGCTCGTGCAGGACTATTTACTGGGTTCTTTGTAATACTTGTAAACAGCTAAAATAAACACAACTATTTACGTCGGGTGTTAACCACGTTGATATGGAAATGAAGACATTATTATGGCCCTCTATGAAGAAGCGAAAACACAAATATGAACTTCAGGGAGATTTTGAGGCGTTTATTATGACCCCATCACAGGTACTTAGCTGCCAGGAAGATGTCGTTTGCTTTCTGCTCCAGCCGATGCTTGTTCTTTGCTATGGACTGATTCACTTTCGTCACTGGTCAAGTCTGGTGGCCGCAACACGTCCCTCGTAGTATCGTGGGGTAATTGGTAATATGGGTTCAAACGAAAGTGATTGATTACCCTAATCAGCAAAAGATGGTCGCTGAAGTCCCAACGTGGCAATAATTGAGGGACGGGTAAATAATAATTAAGTACACAAAATGAGACGTAGCGCAGTAATGTCGGCGATAAACGTGATTGCTAGGAAAAGAGAACGGAAAATTCTGTCACAGTGTACTGTATAATGTGTGAATTAGGAATGCGGCTCATATTACATTTTCCCCACTGGTTATAATGAGTTAGAAAAAGTGTATGCCATATGAAAATTTCCCACATAACAGACTGAATAACTTCCTTTAAAAAGACACTTGAAAAGGAACTTAAATAAGATTATACATTTTCTAAACAGTTACAATAAATATAAAAATTAATACTATGGCGTGTATTTTACGTGGAAGGTCGTGCCTATCTGTCAGTGTCTATCTCATCATGCTGAGATAGATGGCGAGTACTGGTTGCTTGAGATAGTACTGGTTGCTTGAGATAATACTGGTTGCTTGTGATGGTACTGGTTGCTTGGTAATGTTTTTCTCGAATTATTGATGTACTTAACTGAAAGTTCCTTCTGATGTAAAGTTCAGACATACAGGTGGATATTTCTTCTTGTTGACTGTTCCCAAATTTTGGCAGTGATGTCCACGTTCCTGTGATCATGACAGTCTCTTATGAAATCGCTTCACAATATAGTGCTTCTGCTGTAGAATCTGCTTGTGAGTGCCGTCCTATTCTGCTTTGTGCAAATGGATGCGGTCGCAAAAAGAAGAAGGATGGTGAGTAGTAAATAGAATTGTGCTGTTTCGTTTCTTCATGTAACATCTTTGACCGACCATTCAAGGTGGTGTGGGTGATCATGTCTCTCCACAACTTCCTGTCCCCAGCCCTGTTCATCAGTTCTTGATGTTGTTGACTTCATTCCCATGCCACGAAGATGAACTGTCTAGTAGTTTCTCTCTTTGCCGTCATCTATCTCTATTTTCCATCAATATTTATTCTGACAATATATTCCAGCTATTCTCCTCCCATAGCGTGCCCAAACAAAGTGCATTGGCTTCTTCTAATATTAGTTATATGTTTCCATTGGGCGCTGCCTTCTGGACCATTAGGACATCTTCATTACTCTTTCTAGCTGACTGTGGTATTCTATCCTCATCTCTGGCCATCATTGATTTTTCTGCTTGTCTACTAATTGTCCACGACTCACTTCCATATGCCAAGATAGGCTGTATATAACACTGAAAAACTATCTTACTTACTTCAAATTGACAAAGAATTATTGCATAAATTACTTCCCATTTTATTCAAAGCTGCTGTTGCCTGAACTGTTCCACTCTTCACCTCTGAAATTTGTCTTCCGTCAGTGTTATTTACGTGCCTAGATATTTGAAGTCGGCGTCTGTGGCCTAATGGATATGAACGCAGTTTCATAATCCAGATATACCAGGTTCGAAACCTGCTGCAGGCGGTTTGGTAGCAAATCGCTTTGTGTGGATTTTTAATCGAGGAAGTTGAGGGGAACTGCGGTAAGACGTGGAATACAATGGGTGGGTTTGAAAAAAAATTGAAAAAAGGTGATTCGTCTTACGAGGACAAAAGACAAAGAAAATAGTCTACGTTACGGCCACAAGGCCTTCGTCAGGAAAGGAAAGAAAGTGAAGTCTAGATAGGACACATAAAAAAACTTAATAAAATAATAAAATAAAAACTGGGTACTTCCCTGAAGGCAAGAACCGAAATTCGCTGTCTGTTGAAGAGCGCGTGGCTGAACAGAAAGCGACTTCCGCCGCCGGGTGTACACAATACATACTGAAAAACTAAAAAACGAAACCGGACAATAAACTACCCAACGGGATAAAAGAGGGGACTGGAAATAGAAGAGGACAGAATGAGTGGGAGATAAATAAATATGAAATTAAAAAATGTATATGGCATACAAATAGGAGAATAGGATAAGAGTGGAAAGAGTCAAATAGAGCAAGAGAGGAAAGGGTGACCTCAGACAAAGGTGTGAAAAGTGTTGAGACCGGCTGGTTTTAGACACCCCATGCGGTGTATAAGACGGTTCTCAAGCTGTTCTCGGCTGGCAGTGTCAGAGGAGCAGGATCGGATCGGTCTGACCTGGATGTCGATGGGACCATGGTGGTCAGGACCATTGAAGTGTATGGCAACTGGTGTGGACTTTTGCTGAGCGATGTCATTTAAGTGCTGGCTGAATCTGTCCCCAAGTCGTTTGCCTGTTTGGCCAATATAGGTTTTGCAGCAACGTTTACATATGATCGTATAAATGACATTGCGCGATTCACACGTGAAGCTACTAGTGATGGTGTACGTAGCCTTAGGAAAGGACACCTTCTGGGTTGAGGTGACATACTTGCACGTGTTGCATCTTGTCCGACCACAGGGTAGTGTGCCAAAGTGGGTGGCATTCTCCTTTGGGAGACGGCTGTGAACAAGAAGATCCTTCAAGTTCTTGTCACGTCTATATGCCACCAAAGGTGCTTCACTGAATACTTCTTGGGTCACAGGCTCTGCTTGGAGGATAGGGAGGTGGCGGAAAAGGATCTGTTTGACAGTAGTACTATGAGGGTGATGGGTCAAGATTAATTTGACTCTATCCGAAGTGGATTTATGGTGAGGTATGAGGGCCTCCTGACGAGAGATGGGGAGCACACGTTGGAGAGCAGAGGTGAGAACATGTTCTGGATAAAGTCTGTTACGGAAGAAATCCAACATCTCATTGGCTCGTAAGTGGAAGTCATCGTCGTCTTGGCATAAACGGCGGAGGCGGAGAAGTTGTGAAAAAGGAAGGGAGTCACGACAGGCCCGAGGATGAGAAGAGGTATACAGGAGGTAGCTGTGGGCATCTGTCGGCTTGTAGTATACTGAGGTATTAAGGCCGGAGGGCGTGATAGAAATAGTAATGTCAAGGAAGTTGACAGAAACTGTGGAGACGAGGGAGGTGAACTTAATGGTGGGGTGAAAGTGGTTCACAAAGTCGATGAAGCGGTGTAAATCAGTCTCAGACATATCTGTGAGACCTATGCCATCATCGATATATCTGCGGTAAAACCCAGGGAAAGGACCGGAGTATTGTTGCCATATCTGATGCTCCAAGTGGCCCATGAATAGACAGGCATAGCTGGGACCCATCTTCGTTCCCATGGCAACACCACTAATTTGGTCAAAAAATTGACCATTGAATTCAAAGGAATTCAGGTTAAGGACCAGTTCAGCAAGACGGAGAAGGGTGTCAGTGGATATAGAAGGGCAAGTGCGCTGATCCAGAAAAAACCGAAGAGCTCGGAGACCATCAGAGTGGGGAATAGAGGTATACAGAGAGCAGACGTCTAGCAAGAAAAGACGGTAGGAGCGGTCTGCTGGGAGTCGGATAGAGGAGAAAGTAGTAAGAGCGTGATTGGTGTCTTTGATGAAGGAGGGAAGACTCTCAACGATAGGCTGGAAAATGCTGTCGAGGAAGTCAGAAATGTGTTCAGTAGGACAAGAACAGGCTGAGACAATAGGTCTTCCAGGGTTTTCGATCTTGTGAATTTTGGGGAGCATGTAGAATACAGGCTTGCCCAAAGAGCTGTCATGAATCCTAAGACGAGATGCCCCGGGAGGAAGATCATTACTATTGATAAGCTGTTTAATGGTGTTGTGTACAATGCGATTGTTAGAGACAGTCGCATCGCTGGTCCTAGACCTGTAAAAAGAGCCATTGGTCAACTGGTTTTTACCTCCACTTAGGTACAAGTCTTTCTGCCAGACGACAATGGCTCATCCCTTGTCAGCCGGTTTGATGACAATGTCGTCTCTACGGCGAAGAAGGGAGAGAGCATAGACTCTGCCGAAGTGAGATTGGAATAATGCAATCTACGAGGGCGGAGCTGCTGAATGTCATGGATGGTGTTCTTGATATACAGGTCCAGGGCATGAGAGGCTCCAGGTTTAGGTGTAAAGGGAGGTTTAGTAGAGTCAGAAAAGCGTGCAAAGATGTCGGATTCAGCCTGAGACTGCGGAGTGCTGTCTTCCTCTCTAAAATGGAGCTTCAGCCTCATGCGACGGTGAAACCGATGAACATCCTGGAGGAGATTGTATTGGTCTAGGGTCGGACGAAGAGGAACACCAATCACGCTCTTACTACTTTCTCCTCTATCCGACTCCCAGCAGACCGCTCCTACCGTCTTTTCTTGCTAGACGTCTGCTCTCTGTATACCTCTATTCCCCACTCTGATGGTCTCCGAGCTCTTCGGTTTTTTCTGCATCAGCGCACTTGCCCTTCTATATCCACTGACACCCTTCTCCGTCTTGCTGAACTGGTCCTTAACCTGAATTCCTTTGAATTCAATGGTCAATTTTTTGACCAAATTAGTGGTGTTGCCATGGGAACGAAGATGGGTCCCAGCTATGCCTGTCTATTCATGGGCCACTTGGAGCATCAGATATGGCAACAATACTCCGGTCCTTTCCCTGGGTTTTACCGCAGATATATCGATGATGGCATAGGTCTCACAGATATGTCTGAGACTGATTTACACCGCTTCATCGACTTTGTGAACCACTTTCACCCCACCATTAAGTTCACCTCCCTCGTCTCCACAGTTTCTGTCAACTTCCTTGACATTACTATTTCTATCACGCCCTCCGGCCTTAATACCTCAGTATACTACAAGCCGACAGATGCCCACAGCTACCTCCTGTATACCTCTTCTCATCCTCGGGCCTGTCGTGACTCCCTTCCTTTTTCACAACTTCTCCGCCTCCGCCGTTTATGCCAAGACGACGATGACTTCCACTTACGAGCAAATGAGATGTTGGATTTCTTCCGTAACAGACTTTATCCAGAACATGTTCTCACCTCTGCTCTCCAACGTGTACTCCCCATCTCTCGTCAGGAGGCCCTCATACCTCACCATAAATCCACTTCGGATAGAGTCAAATTAATCTTGACCCATCACCCTCATAGTACTACTGTCAAACAGATCCTTTTCCGCCACCTCCCTATCCTCCAAGCAGAGCCTGTGACCCAAGAAGTATTCAGTGAAGCACCTTTGGTGGCATATAGACGTGACAAGAACTTGAAGGATCTTCTTGTTCACAGCCGTCTCCCAAAGGAGAATGCCACCCACTTTGGCACACTACCCTGTGGTCGGACAAGATGCAACACGTGCAAGTATGTCACCTCAACCCAGAAGGTGTCCTTTCCTAAGGCTACGTACACCATCACTAGTAGCTTCACGTGTGAATCGCGCAATGTCATTTATACGATCATATGTAAACGTTGCTGCAAAACCTATATTGGCCAAACAGGCAAACGACTTGGGGACAGATTCAGCCAGCATTTAAATGACATCGCTCAGCAAAAGTCCACACCAGTTGCCATACACTTCAATGGTCCTGACCACCATGGTCCCATCGACATCCAGGTCACAGCGATCCGATCCTGCTCCTCTGACACTGCCAGCCGAGAACAGCTTGAGAACCGTCTTATACACCGCATGGGGTGTCTAAAACCAGCCGGTCTCAACACTTTTCACACCTTTGTCTGAGGTCACCCTTTCCTCTCTTGCTCTATTTGACTCTTTCCACTCTTATCCTATTCTCCTATTTGTATGCCATATACATTTTTTTAATTTCATATTTATTTATCTCCCACTCATTCTGTCCTCTTCTATTTCCAGTCCCCTCTTTTATCCCGTTGGGTAGTTTATTGTCCGGTTTCGTTTTTTTAGTTTTTCAGTATGTATTGTGTACACCCGGCGGCGGAAGTCGCTTTCTGTTCAGCCACGCGCTCTTCAACAGACAGCGAATTTCGGTTCTTGCCTTCAGGGAAGTACCCAGTTTTTATTTTATTATTTTATTAAGTTTTTTATGTGTCCTATCTAGACTTCACTTTCTTTCCTTTCCTGACGAAGGCCTTGTGGCCGTAACGTAGACTATTTTCTTTGTCTTTTGTCCTCGTAAGACGAATCACCTTTTTTCAATTTTTTTTCAAACCCACCCATTGTATTCCACGTCTTACCGCAGTTCCCCTCAACTTCCTCGATTATATATATATTTTTTTTGACTGCACCGTGTCTCTGTTATCTCGTATCTCTATCTACCTATCCTGCTTATCTCCCTGATCCTATCCTATCTCCTTTTCTCAGTATTTTATATCCTACTTAGGCCTACTTATTATTTTTTTTTTTTCGTATTTCCCTATTCTTCCTTCATACCTTATATTACCGCAATCTACCCTATTTATTTATTGTTTCATTAATCTCTATTTTCATTTAGCGTTTTATATTTTATTTATTTCTTATTTTATTTTCTGGACGTTTTTCTTTTTCCCCACCATGCCCTCTCTGAAATATTTTATCAACTCTCTCCGTGTGTCGGTCACCACCAGCTTTAGCTCCCTACCTCCTGATATATCCCGTGTCGCTATTGACTTTGCGTTCGTTACTTTCAAGAAAACTAGATTCACCTCTCATCTCCACTTTATTCACACCTGCCTCCACCACAAAATTCTTCCTAATGGATTTTCTTCCAATTTTCATCCATCTGCTGGTACACTCAATCCTAGGGAACAACGTCTCCTACAACGAATTGAGACCAGATGTGGCTTTCAACGTATGCGCGTAGTGGTCGCCAGTCACTCCCGCCTTTTATCAGACCTCAGTGCCCAACAGACCCAGCTTCTGCTTCGCTTACGTTGTCTCACCTCCAACAACTTCCCTTTCTATTCTATGATACGCACCACTATCCACACACTGAACCGGCAGCTGCATGAGTTCCTTTCCACGTCTAAACACCATAAACTGTCCCGTCTCATCCCTACCCCCCAAAGCTACCCCTCCATCCTCCACTCCATCATGCGCTCAGGTAGTCTGCATCCCCCCAGATCTACCCCTCTCTGAGGAAGAGCGCTCTGTTCTTAGTAAGGGCTTAAAATTTGTTCCTCTTCGTCCGACCCTAGACCAATACAATCTCCTCCAGGATGTTCATCGGTTTCACCGTCGCATGAGGCTGAAGCTCCATTTTAGAGAGGAAGACAGCACTCCGCAGTCTCAGGCTGAATCCGACATCTTTGCACGCTTTTCTGACTCTACTAAACCTCCCTTTACACCTAAACCTGGAGCCTCTCATGCCCTGGACCTGTATATCAAGAACACCATCCATGACATTCAGCAGCTCCGCCCTCGTAGATTGCATTATTCCAATCTCACTTCGGCAGAGTCTAGTGCTCTCTCCCTTCTTCGCCGTAGAGACGACATTGTCATCAAACCGGCTGACAAGGGAGGAGCCATTGTCGTCTGGCAGAAAGACTTGTACCTAAGTGAAGGTAAAAACCAGTTGACCAATGGCTCTTTTTACAGGTCTAGGACCAGCGATGCGACTGTCTCTAACAATCGCATTGTACACAACACCATTAAACAGCTTATCAATAGTAATGATCTTCCTCCCGGGGCATCTCGTCTTAGGATTCATGACAGCTCTTTGGGCAAGCCTGTATTCTACATGCTCCCCAAAATTCACAAGATCGAAAACCCTGGAAGACCTATTGTCTCAGCCTGTTCTTGTCCTACTGAACACATTTCTGACTTCCTCGACAGCATTTTCCAGCCTATCGTTGAGAGTCTTCCCTCCTTCATCAAAGACACCAATCACGCTCTTACTACTTTCTCCTCTATCCGACTCCCAGCAGACCGCTCCTACCGTCTTTTCTTGCTAGACGTCTGCTCTCTGTATACCTCTATCCCCACTCTGATGGTCTCCGAGCTCTTCGGTTTTTTCTGGATCAGCGCACTTGCCCTTCTATATCCACTGACACCCTTCTCCGTCTTGCTGAACTGGTCCTTAACCTGAATTCCTTTGAATTCAATGGTCAATTTTTTGACCAAATTAGTGGTGTTGCCATGGGAACGAAGATGGGTCCCAGCTATGCCTGTCTATTCATGGGCCACTTGGAGCATCAGATATGGCAACAATACTCCGGTCCTTTCCCTGGGTTTTACCGCAGATATATCGATGATGGCATAGGTCTCACAGATATGTCTGAGACTGATTTACACCGCTTCATCGACTTTGTGAACCACTTTCACCCCACCATTAAGTTCACCTCCCTCGTCTCCACAGTTTCTGTCAACTTCCTTGACATTACTATTTCTATCACGCCCTCCGGCCTTAATACCTCAGTATACTACAAGCCATAGTCGCGCTAGCGTAGTGGTTACCACACCGCTCTGGCGACCGGGTGATGCAGGATCAAACCCGGGCGACGGCATTTGAGGATTTTTCGTCGACCGGGATTTGGACTGGATTAACTCGAGACCTGGCGAGAACATTTGAAGGAGTGTTGTCGACCAGGGATTGGCGGCTCCTGAGCCGACCCAGCTCTAATGGGTACCTCCGAAATCGGAGAGTATTTGCCTGAATGGCGAGGGACACCTGTCTCTGTACAAGAAAAAGGGATACTCACGTAAAATCAATGTCAGGTTAGACATTCATAATAACCTGAGATTTCGCCTTGAGTATTAGCGGGCGTACGAAAAAAAAAAAAAAAAAAAAACTACAAGCCGACAGATGCCCACAGCTACCTCCTGTATACCTCTTCTCATCCTCGGGCCTGTCGTGACTCCCTTCCTTTTTCACAACTTCTCCGCCTCCGCCGTTTATGCCAAGACGACGATGACTTCCACTTACGAGCCAATGAGATGTTGGATTTCTTCCGTAACAGACTTTATCCAGAACATGTTCTCACCTCTGCTCTCCAACGTGTACTCCCCATCTCTCGTCAGGAGGCCCTCATACCTCACCATAAATCCACTTCGGATAGAGTCAAATTAATCTTGACCCATCACCCTCATAGTACTACTGTCAAACAGATCCTTTTCCGCCACCTCCCTATCCTCCAAGCAGAGCCTGTGACCCAAGAAGTATTCAGTGAAGCACCTTTGGTGGCATATAGACGTGACAAGAACTTGAAGGATCTTCTTGTTCACAGCCGTCTCCCAAAGGAGAATGCCACCCACTTTGGCACACTACCCTGTGGTCGGACAAGATGCAACACGTGCAAGTATGTCACCTCAACCCAGAAGGTGTCCTTTCCTAAGGCTACGTACACCATCACTAGTAGCTTCACGTGTGAATCGCGCAATGTCATTTATACGATCATATGTAAACGTTGCTGCAAAACCTATATTGGCCAAACAGGCAAACGACTTGGGGACAGATTCAGCCAGCACTTAAATGACATCGCTCAGCAAAAGTCCACACCAGTTGCCATACACTTCAATGGTCCTGACCACCATGGTCCCATCGACATCCAGGTCACAGCGATCCGATCCTGCTCCTCTGACACTGCCAGCCGAGAACAGCTTGAGAACCGTCTTATACACCGCATGGGGTGTCTAAAACCAGCCGGTCTCAACACTTTTCACACCTTTGTCTGAGGTCACCCTTTCCTCTCTTGCTCTATTTGACTCTTTCCACTCTTATCCTATTCTCCTATTTGTATGCCATATACATTTTTAAATTTCATATTTATTTATCTCCCACTCATTCTGTCCTCTTCTATTTCCAGTCCCCTCTTTTATCCCGTTGGGTAGTTTATTGTCCGGTTTCGTTTTTTAGTTTTTCAGTATGTATTGTGTACACCCGGCGGCGGAAGTCGCTTTCTGTTCAGCCACGCGCTCTTCAACAGACAGCGAATTTCGGTTCTTGCCTTCAGGGAAGTACCCAGTTTTTATTTTATTATTTTATTAAGTTTTTTATGTGTCCTATCTAGACTTCACTTTCTTTCCTTTCCTGACGAAGGCCTTGTGGCCGTAACGTAGACTATTTTCTTTGTCTTTTGTCCTCGTAAGACGAATCACCTTTTTTCAATTTTTTTTCAAACCCACCCATGTGGATTTTTAACAATGGTATAAGCGCCGTACCGTTCAGAAAGCAATGGCAAACTACTGAACATAAAAATTGCCTAGAAAAATCACAAAACAGCCAATAAAAGCTGGGGTTGATTGCCACGTCCTGTAAAGGATAAGCAAGTAACTAACTTAGATATTTGAAACTATTGACATGTTCCATATTCGTCCCACTTACTTTGATGGTACATTCTGGAATCATTTCAAACGACTTCTCCAAAAAAGTTTCTTGCAGATTTACATTAACCCCTTAGGTCAAAACGAGCTCATAGTGAGTAAATGAAAATCTATAAGCATTCACACCCTAGCAACAATTTTGTAAAAATAAATTTTCTAGCATTTCGAGTCTATGAAATTGTATTGCTAGAAAGTCATTTTCTCTCGTGTTGAAAAAGAGATGAAGAAATTCACCCCGCAGAATCTGACAGTATAAATGTTCTCATTAGACTTTATTGGACAACGCGCGGAGACAACGTCCGGGCGTAAACAAAGTGTAAAGAATGCTGCGAGCGTGCAAAATTAAGGCTAGAAATATGATCAGGTTCGCCCCAAAGGAAGTGTTTAGTTTCGTTGTGAGCTGTGCAGGAAAAAAAATTGAAATTCTTTTGGTCTTAATTCCGCGCGTAAACCTGGCTAGAGATTCACTTCGTGAGTGCGCATGACTTGCGGGGATTTGAGAATGGCGTTTTCAGACGGACAGGAATAAAGGCGGGAAAATGATGTGAAGGAGTTGCTACTTGATGTGAATGTGTAGAGCATACATGCCACACCTCGGAGATGAAAAATCTGTACAAAAAAATCTAAAACCCTGTACAAAGACCGGCAAAACCTGTACAAAGCCTGAAAAAAAAAAAACATATCAAAAGAGTTAATTCGTGTAAAAATATTTTCAATTACAGTGGGCTGCATTATAAATGAGGCACGGGGACTTTGCCTTTTAAAGCAGGTCTTCACTTATTTAAAAACCCAAACAATAAATGTCTGAGTTTATTTTACACTGTAAAAAAATGTGATGGTGTCATCATTTAGTCTATTTCTGTACTTAATTATCATTAACAGACTGGGAAATCCTGTGTTCAATAGGACCTTATAAAAGAACTCTTGAGACACAGTAATAAGATGAATGGGTTAGAAAACCTGTACAGAAATTATGTACAGGGTGTACACATCTGAAAACGCAAACACCTTGTACAGATTATGGGTAAACCATAGCATGTGGCATGTATGGTGTAGAGGTGTCGATATAACTTTACACAAGAAACCATAAATTTAACTTTCTAGTGTTTGTAACAGCTTGTTTCCATTAGAAACCATAATGTTAGCTTTCTAGTGTTTGTAACAGTTTGTATTCATGTTAAAATCATCATTTTCTTTGCGCTCCTATGGAGCATGGACCTACAACTACAGCTGGTCCCATTATAGGAAGGCCACGCCAAACATTCACATTCTCTTGCAGGAGTGGTTTCTTAGCTTTTAGTTTTACATGACGAGGCTTCCGTCCTCATGCCCAACATCATATTAGTCGCCCTGTACGACATGCCTGAGGGAGCAGTACCCCTATTCTTTGTTTGCCTCATCAGAGCGCCCCCCCCCCCCCCCCCTCGAGTACTACACGGGGCATTTTAAAAGCAAAAGTTCCTATTTCGCCGGATTACGGCTTTTCCAGGGCTCTAAGTGGTGAAACTATTATAGTGGCCCCCATTTTCACCAGAATGTGAAACTGAAACAATATTAAAGTTTGAAATATGTTTTTACTGTTTGAATTAAAATGTCACGCGTAGATTACTTTCCGTGTCTTTCAGTATCCCTGTCCTGTCTTGTCTATTCACGAGGTCAATATAACCCTAATTCGTGAAGTATTTGCTGCTGTTAGATTTGCTGTAATCCGTACAGTTTGTGAAATATTTACAGAGAAACTCTAATCCAGGTTGTAGACTTCCCTAAAATTAATGAATATGTTAACGTTATAGTAGCTAAAAACTAGTTGCTTGTATGTTTTTCAACATTAATTTCATAATGACGTACTTTGTCTTTCGAGGCCAGTACAGCATTATTTATAATTTATTATATGTCGCATACCACTTTATCAGTGTCTTTCTCCGTGGTCGATAATGGCGTGATGATAAAAACACGAAAGACTCTGCTGCCAGCAACAGTAACAATCATTAAATTATCACCCTCTAGGTCCCCACGGAGCAGAGGTCTTGAACAAACACATGCCAAGTCCACCTATCGCGTGTCATCATCTCAAGTGTCATAATGGTCATTTTCTTCTCCGTCACCAGTTCTCTTCTCCCTGTGTTCTTTTATCCGCCTCTGCTCCGCTTACCACTGGGATTCTAGAAGAAAGATTATCCAGTAATGATTTCAACTGGTTTCCTTAGTGTGTCTTCTACATTCACAGCGTCTTCTTCTCCTCATCCTTTGTTTCACGGACACTTGTCTGGTTCTTGTATTATCTCTTTTTCCATGGACACTTGTTTAGTTCTTGTCATCTCTTGTTCCGTGGACACTTGTCTGGTTCTTGTCATCTCTTGTTCCATGGACAGATGTCTGGTTCTTGTCATCTCTTTTTCCACGGACTCTTGTCTGGTTCTTGTCATCTTTTATTCCACGGACACTTGTCTGGTTCTTGTCATCTCTTGTTCCATGGACACTTGTCAGTTTCTTGTGTTATCTCTTTTTCCATGGACACTTGTCTGGTTCATGTCATCACTTGTTCCATGGACACTTGTCAGGTTCTTGTCATCTCTTGTTCCATGGACACTTGTCTGGTTCTTGTGTTATCTCTTTTTCCATGGACACTTGTCTGGTTCTTGTCATCTCTTGTTCCATGGACACTTGTCTGGTTCTTGTATTATCTCTTTTTCCATGGACACTTGTCTGGTTCTTGTCATCTCTTGTTCCATGGACAGATGTCTGGTTCTTGTCATCTCTTTTTCCACGGACTCTTGTCTGGTTCTTGTCATCTTTTATTCCACGGACACTTGTCTGGTTCTTGTCATCTCTTGTTCCATTGACACTTGTCAGGTTCTTATGTTATCTCTTTTTCCATGGACACTTGTCTGGTTCTTGTCATCTCTTGTTCCATGGACACTTGTCTGGTTCTTGTCATTTCTTGTTCCATGGACACTTGTCTGGTTCTTGTCATCTCTTGTTCCACGGACACTTGTCTGATTCTTGTCATCTCTTGTTCCATGGACACTTGTCTGGTTCTTGTCATCTCTTGTTCCACGGACACTTGTCTGGTTCTTGTCATCTTTTATTCCACGGACACTTGTCTGGTTCTTGTCATCTCTTGTTCCATAGACAGTTGTTTGGTTCTTGTCATCTCTTGTTCCATGGACACTTGTCAGGTTCTTGTGTTATCTCTTTTTCCATGGACACTTGTCTGGTACTTGTCATCTCTTGTTCCATGGACACTTGTCTGGTTCTTGTCATCTCTTGTTCCATGGACACTTGTCAGGTTCTTGTGTTATCTCTTTTTCCATGGACACTTGTCTGGTTCTTGTCATCTCTTGTTCCACTTGTCTGGTTCTTGTCATCTCTTGTTCCATGGACACTTGTCTGGTTCTTGTCATCTCTTGTTCCACTGACACTTGTCTGGTTCTTGTCACTAAAAGCGACAATAATCATCATTTCCGTTTTGGTTTTTTTCACTTGAAGGTAGCCAGAACCAAATCATTCATGAGTTCTTGTGGCGTAAGTTTCTGTTCCTCATTAAGAACTTGCCAGTCTCCTGCACAAACTTTTATTAGTCGCCACATACGACATGCCTAATGGAACAGTAGGCATAGTCTTTTTTTTTTGTCTTCACAGAGCCCCCAGGAAACTAAATACAGCGAAAGTGATCACGCAAAACACACACAGACAAAACACACACAGACAAAACACACACAGACAAAACACACACAGACAAAACAAAACCTAATGCAGCTGCAGCACACACACACAAAAACATCGTATGCTATGGTAACCTTGCGCCACGCCGATCATGGTTTTGTTGGATTCCGCATTCCAAGGGTTAACATCTTCACAGATACCGTGGGAACGTATCTCCAGCACTCTCGACCTGTTCGTTTGTTCGTTTGACAAGTCATTTTGGTTGACGTTCGCGTTAAGTGAATGCACATGCAAGGCAGCCATCTGGATGGGACGGGTGGTGGTGGGCGGGTGAGAACCCCCACACGTTTAGGAAGTAAAAACGATGGAAGTGTCAAGGCCAACAAAATGGCGTCTGTTATTTTGAATAGATGTAATTCGTTCCTGGTAATCACGAATCCTGATCTGTGTGTAACAAAAATAACAAATTATACTAGTGGATTGAAGAGTGACTTCCTGTTTTAAAACGTATGTCTCCACTCCTGTCCAACTAATGTGTTTGAAGCAGACGTCAAAATAAAGACAGTTAGCTGTCATTTTATTACATGACATACTACACCACATCACAATTACAACTCAAAATGAGATCCGGTCTGTCCAACATCCTGGCTGACAGTAATATCCACTGTCTCTTGTAGCATTTCAGTGTATTGGCTATTGTTGGTTCTGTTTTATTTTGTGTCTTTAAATCGTAGATAACAAATACAATTTTTCGTCGAATAGCAGTTGTTGCTCCTAGTTTTGACTTGTGTTTCTTATATACGGTATTTAATAGATACAAGCGGGGATATACACATTTAAAATTAGGGAGTCACTTATTAATCATCCTGGAGAAGGTGCAGATTCTGTTAAATGAGTACTACTAAAAATCAGTCAATCAATCAATACCCTTTAGCTCCCCGAGGAGCATAGGCCTTCAACAAACACATGCCAAGTCTTCATGTCCTGTGCCATCAGCTCAAGTTCTTTCCATGTTTTCCTCATCATTTTCACCTTTGTATCCAGCTCTCTTCTGCGTGTTCTCTAGGTTGCTTCATGCGCCTCCTTTCCAGAGGACCTTCTTCTGTCTTGGGCGGCTGAGTTGATTTATATTCTGTATTTGACTTGTCCATGTTTGTTGAATTTTTTGTTGTTGGTAAAACGTTTTTTACGGGATGGGGTAACCAGCCCCATGCACAACCCTCCTTAGTCGTTTTTTTACGACATGCATGGTAGGGTACAGTGTTATTATTCTTTGCTTCCCTTTTCGGGCCCCGACAAGACACGGGTAACTACTAAAAATGGCGGCTACAAACATTGTTGACTGGGGAAGGAACCACCGCGAGAGGATTAGTTTGGTTTGGTTTGTTAAGGACCATCTTCATTGCATACGGACAATTTCATAAGTACTCATATCTCTTTCCTTAGATTACACAAGGAGGATCTCAGCACAGTGCACGAACTCCGTAGCATCGGCGAAGATCCCAATGTGTGTATATAAGAATTACACATTCTATAAATATTTTTTATGCTGGATAGTTTTCCGAATTTTCCCACGGCAGTGACGGTACTCTTTACGGATTTTTAACGTGCACAACTTGCACACGGGACATCCTATTTTTTCGCCCTTATCCGAGAAGGCTAGGCATCTAATCTCACCACCCATGAGATCAGGGGGAGCATGACATGATTAGGAACCACTAGTTCTGAAAAAATGTCCACCAATTTAATTCCTTGTACTGGGAGCGAACCCACTACCTTTAGGATTAGAGACGCCATACCTCTTAGTCCCTCCGACACCCAAATACTAGAGGAAATTGTGACCACCAATACGTGCGTATAATACACATTATAAGAGCATGATCGAACATTCATCATTTCATGGAGGTACACGCCGACTGGCCTTGATGACCATATCCCTAGTTTCCTACGGTCTTTGGTGTCTTGAACCAACTGTGCCAGACGGTCCAAACATGTTGTGGTGGATTTGATGTTAAGAAATGTTGTTATGTACTCTTAGTGTACTAAATGAGGTCAGCTGTGAAGGTCCCTGAATATAACAAATATGATGGTAAGTTTATAGGGTACCTTTCTGCTACCACCTCTATGATCTCATTCAGACTTATTCTTTGACTAGAATGTATGATGACTTCGTTTGGTGTCTAGGGTTATGAATATGTAGTGTAATGTTGCATTAACCAACTGAACATATAAACAATTATTTTATTATCCAACACAACACAACAGTACTACGACAATCACCTACAAACTACACTTTAAAAGACTATCTTTAGTAAGTCAGTGGTTGAATTTTGGGTAAAAGTTAAATTTTTACAATTTATTGTCCTGGTTCTAGTTTGTTTTGAATCAGGACTGACAATCAAAAGTGAAATCAACAGAATTATTTACATCAATTAAATAACACCATGGATCTTCTGTCCATAATACAAATGTTATTATATTATAAGTGTGTAGATGTAGTTTTCTAACTTAGGTTAATACTGGTATATAATGGTAGGTTGTTGGTTGTCGCAGTTATAGTGTTGGTACACTCCAATTGTCGGAGAATGAGAACCCAATTGTCGCATAAAGAGTTTTACTTTTATAGTGATGATATAAGTAAGGAAGATGTGTAGAAAGCGCATCGACCTTTATACACTAGTTTTCACAGATGTGAGCTAGTGTTGAGGGAAAGAGTTAACAGAAGGGCACAGGTTGGTGTCAGTGATTCTCTCACCTTTAGACTGCCAACTCTTGTATTTTTCTGGCGACGACTAACTCTTTCTTACTCAAATCTTTTTGAAGATGAACTAGTAATAACAGGTAATACAGAGAAGGTTGAGAATGTTTTTCTGAACAGAACATACAATCTACTAAGTCAAACTCAGAATGATGGTGAGTTACAGAATGTACATAATTACTTTAATTACAGTAGAAATATAAAAATCAATGTTGACATGTACTTTGAAAAAAAGAAATACTAGGAAATTTAGAACTGTCAGTGTCTTTGGTTCAGATAAGAATAAGAGGCTATTTTCCTCACTGACGAAAGTTTATTCCTATGGCTATTTCTTGGATAAGTGAATTCTGATTTTGGCCTGGGTTTTAAGTAGACTTATCTGCTTGGACTTCTCCTGGGCGTCTCAGTAGGTAGGGATTACCAACGGGATAATTTGCTGCAGTTGAGCTACAGTCCAAGAGATGACTAGGCTGTTCGTTCACCTGGTTGTGAAGTTGCGTTATGCTGTTCAGGTGCTGACGAGGTGTTGACTGCTTAAATACTGTAGACTGCTCAGGGTTGCTGACTTGTGATCACCGCTAGAGGGTTTGAGATGTAAGCACTAGTTCTCTCTGTAGCATAGAGCAACTAGGCGGTTTACTCGCAACAATTTACAGCAATCAAAATCCAGAAACTGGCTAGGATTCTGCAACTGGGCTGTGGAAGACAATACAGGCAATCACAATCTTCTGTTTTTATACAGATATATTAACTGCAGCCACTCTGAACGTTTCGTCTCAGAATAGTGCCTAATAATATTTTTACCTGAAACCGTAACAGTCAGTCTTTTCCTTAAAGGCGACTGTCCATTTGTTTACAAATTCCTGTCTAGCGGTAGTCTCACAATCAGGTCAGGTCAGTCAGGTCAACCTTTGTTATAAGCAGACGCCTGGCCGTGTGCGTTCATGCGTGACTGCATTGGAGGAATGCTATTTCATTCACTCGTTCCTTTGAACAACATGGTTCTTCTCTCGTTCACCACGCTTTCTTCATCACATTCCTAATACAATTAGCTTGTAGTACTTTCAGATATCAGCCAATACTTACATCAATATAATGCATCAATAACATTCAAAATACATAAATGCAAAATAGCTATCAATCTAATGTAAAGAAATAAAACCACAATATTTAGTATTTCACACTTTACATCCATTAACTAATCCCTTGATATTAGAGTTAGCTAATTAAGCGAATACTGAGAGTTTGCTTACCGCTCAGGACTTTATCACAGCTTAAGAAATAGAACTTTAGTAGCGTTTACTCTCAATCACATATACTTGTAGATATGAGGTAAGTTGAGGCTTCTCTTCTATAACTTATAAGCGTGCGTGGTCTTCCAACGGTTAATCAGCAAGTAATCTTAAAACTCAGCATTCGTTCGCATGAAGTTAAAACATTTCCTTTCCCACGTCCAGAGTTAATTATTTCCTGTCTCTTCCTTAGACACGTACCAAGATTTATCGTGGCGGTTTTCAGTTGACCACTGAACACGGAAATATGATACTCTGAGAACCACTGTCGTTTCGACTAAGCGAATAAATCGTATTGACGTCCTTAAAGAAATCTCTTAAAGTGCCTTTGTTGAAGAAGATAGAATTTGGATAGTATGACAGGACTATTAGTGAAGACTAGAAAAAAAGCTAAAGAAAACGATCGCAGGTGCAAATATTTCCGTAGAGAAAACAGACAAAATGTGAAGGAATAGAAAAGTAAGGAATTTTAAAATAATCTAGACGAAATCTTCGAGCACTCTGTGACAGATACTCCCCAATTTAAAATAGTTGCAAACTATTCAACGAGAGAAGGTCTTTGTCTAAATTATAAATTCCTTCTGTCACCCAACTTTTCAATTCTCTCAACCTCTGTCCGCTTGCTAACGCTCCACTTGGCCATGGCTCTACATTTTGAGAATCCATGACTTCGTTCTGAGTTATCGCTGAGCTAACCTTCGTAATTTCTACTAAGACAGTTCGTCCGGTCAAAATGCTGTACCCATTCACCTCTTCATACAAAAGAAGTTTGGTATGAACCACTTCAGCCCGTCCACTATCTGGTGTCCGTTCGCTGCGATTAGTCTGCCATTGTTCCGTGGCCCGCTTGAATGGACGTGCAAAACATCCTTTGTCACGGTAACAATGAGATTCTTGCTTGTGTCTCTTCCATGAGACATAGGAACTTCTCATGTATCTCCTTAAGTCTGCTGCTATGTTTGACCTGCTCAGACAGTTAATGTTCCCTGTCTTTCTTTCTGGATTGAAAGTTTTCCATGCCCTACGTGGGTTATAAATAGCAACTCTCAAGTTTCCGAAACATCCCAAGTTTTCAGATAACTTGTTCATTGATAAATCACACCAAGATTGAGGGTAACTGGCGTTCAGGTATGAACGAGGCAGTTTTTCGTGGGTGAAAATCAACTTTATAGCTGTGAGCACAGGTGGTTTAATGCGGGTGTCATTCCCTCCATTCAACTTTCTGTCCATCCGCTGGTCATTCCCATTATCCATTCTTTTCTCAACCACAGGCGTATCTTGTACCTCAGTCTCTGCTGAATGGTTTTCAGCCTGGGCTTTTCCTATCTGTTGTGATTTTATCAAGCAAAGTTTGGTTTGGATCTTTCAATGACCCTGACATATCTCCACTCATTTGAAAATATTCATCTCCTTCTGTAAAACTAATCGTCTCTTTGGGATTAGGGAAACTGTTATAGAATGACTTTTCGGCAGAAGTATGACCTCTCTCATTTTCATCCGTGCACTGATGCATGAAGGGGTATGGCTTCGAGCATAAAGTCACAGGTAAAAAAGTTTCCTCTTGAACCTGGTCTACGCCTCTAATTAAAGAGCCCATTGTGTCTCTATGAGTCACATGTTTTATCAGCCCTTTTGGTGGTTCCGCGTGTACCATCAAAGGCTGTTTCAGTTCTCCTAGAACTATGTAACTTCCCTTGTCGTTTGCTCCGTTAGTGTCAACAATGAGAGGTTTCTCTGGGCTACTATTAAGCTCTCTGTCCTTTTGTTGCCCAGATAACATTAATCGCGGGATGGGGCCGTTACTGAAGTTATCTGTCTGCTTAGATGCTTCTTTACAGTCTCCATTCCTCCTGTTTGTAGTGTTTTTGTAGTCCTGAGCGCTTTTGTTGTGGTTATGAAATCGGTCTTTGTGTGCTTTCTGAGATTGAGCGAAGGCATGTTGTTGATTATTAGAGATGTTCGGGGTGTCTGCGAAATTCCTTTTCTGACGTGTTCCTGACGAGAGTGTACTTTTCCTCATACTACCAGCATTTATGTTCGTAGGTACCTTCAAAAAGAGGTCATGACTTTTCGAGTTCGATGTGCGCCTCTCTGTTTTGCCTAAACTTGGGCTCTGAGTACTAAGTTGCGCTTCCTGTGGAGCAGAGGGTGATTCCTCTTGAAATAATGGTTCATCTGACCTGGGAGTGGGGCTCTGGGATTCCGTGGCCTCATGAATAACCATGGGTTTCAAATCTCTTGGCGAGTTTTGAGTTTCCAGTGGTAACGTCTTCAACTTAAGGTAAAGTTGAGCTTCCAGCTGTTCCCTATCATATGCTGCTTCACTGCTTATGGCCTCTTCTTTCCACTTGGCTTCCTTCTCGTTCCAGTCGCGAGTCCATTTTTCATCACTCTCTATCATTTCCATCTCTGTTCTCGTGAAAAGTTCTGCCTGTTCTAAGACATGTTTCGCAACTAACTTTCTCGAGTAACCTCTTTCCTCGCCTTCCAAATAAGAGTCACTTATCCATGTATCTAGACATCTTATAATTTTTATGGAATCGTTCACTGTGTGATCTATCAGATATTGGAAAAATTGAGCTCTTAGTTCCGCTACTGCGTTCATTTTAGATCGCTGGGTAGGTAGTTCAATCTCTCAGTATACGCTGCACTAGTTTTCAGTTATTACTAATAATTCTATGAAGTATTGTAATAATAACCACTAATCAATTTACAGAAGCTCGAGGTAATACTATTAAGTCTACTGACGTAATGTATCCCTTTACAGATGCTAGTATAATTGATATTTTAATAATACTTATTTCTGCTGAATTAAGGTATTATTAACTTTAGACAGACGCTACACTTGCTTCCGATTATTACTAATAATTCTATGAAGTATTGTAATAATAACCACTAATCAATTTACTGAGGTTCGAGGTAATACTATTAAGTCTACTGACGTAATGTATCCCTTTTCAGGAGACTAGTAGGTACTTGTGCGTTAATTCACCGGGTAATAATTATTTTGGAAATGTATTACCCAAACCGATCACCGTACTATTTCTTGACTGAAAACGTGACATTTCACATTGTGAGCTCTCCCCCATTTGTAGTGTAGAATTTTTTTTTTTCTTGCAAATCTTATCGTGCCATTTGTCATTTGATAGCGGTCCAGAGACGTGGAAGATGAATTTACTGGAGGTGACAGATTTTACACGTAACAAAGAGAACTGTGTGAAGTTTTTGCAGAATCGGGGCATTCTACACACCGTCCGACTGTGTGCTAACAATCACCAGATGAGTTTGTCCTTGTCAGTTCGCCAAGATCGTTAGAGATGTCACATATGTACACAGGATATACCTATTCGTTCTGGCACCTGGCACAGACACATGTTAGATTCCTACATGTGTGAATTTTTGAGGCGACATCGGAATAAAGTTCGTCAGTCAGACCCGTTCGACAGTATACTCCTCTACATTGCAGAATTTTGGCCTCCTCTGTAAATTATGCAGCTACGAACGAACATGTGTATGTCCTGATATGTGCCAAGCTTCAGCGATCTTTGGTAATCTGTTCCCCTCACGGTCCTTTTCAGGGCCCACAAAACTGCGCCTACCACGGTCCTATTCAGGGCCCACAAAACCCACAAAAAATTTACCCCACCACGGTTTTTTTTACAGGCCCACAAAACTGGACCACGGTCCTGTTTAGGGCCCCCAAAACCAACAAAACTGTACCCTGGCAAGAAAGCCTTTATTTGTTTTCACCGCTGGGTGTGGAGGGCTGGGTGGGGAGTTGGTCCCCTCCCTCACTATACACTGATCCTTGTCAAATATTTACCTAATCAGAGCCGGATTAACGTAGTAGCAAAAGTAGCATATGCTACGAGCCCCTTTCTTTTAGGGCCCCGCGCCAATAAATATGTACATTTTTTTTTGGTCATCTTCTAATACGAGCGTTGAGAACCAATGATCTTGTGATGTATGCCATCTTTAGCGCCTTTTCATTTGATGTCACGAAATTGTGAGAGAAATAGCATAACATGGTGACTTAGTGTGACTCTTTATTACTTTGATCTTAACTGTTTGCGTACAGAAGCAGTCATTTTCGAGAGATGGGGCCTACCTAGCTATAAATGGATACTTAACTTTGAGTTAGGGAAGGAAAAGACAGCGAGGAAGGAAACTGGTCTCCCCACCTCTCGATGCTGGACCTAGTATGGTGAAGTCTCTAACATTCCATAACCAGCTGTAAATGGGTACCTGACTCTGATCCTGAGTTAGAGAAGGCAACGGCAGCGAGGAAGGGAACAGGTGTCACGCATCAGTCAAACCAGCTGTAAATGGGTACCTCACTCTGATCTTGAGGTAGAGAAGGCAACGGCAGCGATTTCCCTTGTTTCCGGTGTACCGTTAACTTGTAGAACTGATTCAATTCCGTTCTATTGGTTTATAAACTTTTTAAAAAAAATACGGGTGGGGGGGGGGGGGGGGGGGTGGGGGGGGGGTCTGTCGTAAGCGTGTCAACTATGAATGCAAGAGACACGCTTTTTTTTTAACTTGCCTCCCAAATCACAATGTGAAATCAACATTTTTCGGTCAAGAAAAAGTACGGTTCTCAGTTTTGGTAATAAATTTCCAGAATTTGATTTAACCGGTGAATAAACGCACAAGTACCGACTAGTATAATTGATAGTTTAATAATATATTTATTTCTACTGAATTAAGATATTATTAACTTGAGCCAGACTCAAGTATAATTGATTTATGTTTAACCCTGTATATACTCTTATTTCTTCTGAAGTAAGGTATAACAATTGCAGCCAGTCTTTCACACACAATCATCAACTTGTACACTTAGTTATCTTAAGCCACTAATTAACTTAATGAGCTTAATTAATCTAAGTAACTTAATTAATTAATTAATTATAAATTTAATTCCAGACCATTCAGATTTCACTTTCCTATTCTACTGTGGGTAATACCCACAATCTGTTCAGAAAATATAAGATTATTTCGTTGTCTAGGATATTTAATACATTCCTAACTCCAAGTGTATGGATAGACTACTATTTACAGATTCAAAGAGATTCTTGATCTACAGACTTTCTTTCTAGGTCACCAAAGGTCTCAACCATTCACAGAAGATCCCGGACGAGCACCCAGTTTGTCGCATGTTATAGTGTTGGTACACTCCAAATTATTCGGAGAAATGATAACCCAATTGTCGCACTTAAAAGTTTTACTTTTATGAGTGATGAATATACTATAAGGAAGAGTTTAGAAAGCGCATCGACTATCTTTATTACATAATTTCAGGTTTTTCACAATGTGAGCTATGTTGAGGGAAAAGAGTTAAACACGATCATGGCTCAGGTTGGTGTCAGTGATTCTCTCACACTTTAGACTAAACAGCCAACTCTTGTAATGTTTTTCTGGCGACGACTAACTCTTTCTTACTCTAAATCTTTGAAATTCCACACTTCCGAAGAGGAGACTAGTAATATCAGGTAATACTTGAGCAAGCAGTTGAAAATATCCTTTAGTCTATTAACTTGTGAAACATACAATCATACTAAGAGCAAACATCAAACTCAGAATGATGGCAGATGGGTTAACAGAATGTACCATAATTATTTCATTTAATTACAGTAGAATATAAAAAATCAATGTTGACATGTATTTTGAAAAAAGAAATACTAGGAAAATTTAGAATTTTCAGTGTCTTTGGTTTCTTTGGTTATACAGAATAAGAATAAAGCTATTTTCCCTCACTGACGAAAGTTTATTCGTCTATGGCTATATTCTTGGATAAGTGAGAATTAGGGTGATTTTGGCCTGGGGTAAATTTAAGTAAACTGATTTAATCTGCTTGGACTTCTCCTAAAAGGGCGTCTTCAGCTCTTAGGTAGGGATTACCACGGGATTATAATTTGCTGCAGTTGAAGTTGAGCTACAGTCCCAAGAGATGAACTAGGCTGTTCGTTCACACTGGTTGTGAAGTTTGCGTTATGCGTTCCACTCAGGTGCTGACAGGTGTTGATTCTGCTTAAATGGCTTAGTATAGACTGCTCAGGTTGCTGACTTGTGATCACCGCTAGAGGGTTGAGATGTATTAGCACTAGTTCTCTCTGTAGCATAGAGCAACTAACGAGTTTACTCGCAACAATTTTACAGCATTTTCAAAATCCCAGAAAACTGCTAGGATTATGCATATCTGGGCTGTGAGAAGGCAATCACAATCTTCTGTTTTTATACAGATATATTAACTACGGACTACAGCCAGTCTGTCTGGACGTTTCGTTCTCAGAATGGTGCCTACATAATATTTTTACCTGAAACCGTAACAGTCAGTCCTTTTCCTAAAGGCGTAACTGTCCCATTTGTTTTACGTAACCTGTTCATGTCTAGCGGCAATGTCTCACAATCAGGTCAGGTCAGTCAGGTCAACCTTGTTATAAGCAGACGCCTGGTCGTGTGGCGTTCATGCTGACTGCATTGGAGGAATGCTATTTCATTCACTCATTCCTTGAACAACATGGTTCTTCTCTCGTTCACCACGCTTTCTTCATCACATTCCTAATACAATTAGCCTTGTAGTACTTTCAGATATCAGCCCAATACTTACATCAATTATAATGCATCAATAACATTCACTAATACATAAATGCAAAATACTATCAATCTAATGTAAAGAAATAAAACACAATTATTTAGTATTTCACACTTTACATCCATTACTAATCCCTTGATATTAGAGTTACGCTAATTTAAGCGAATACTGAAGTTTGCTTACCGCTCAGGAACTTTATCACAGCTATAAGAAAGAGACTTTAGTAAGCGTTTACTCTCACATCACATATACTTGTAGATATGAGGTAAGTTGAGGCTTCTCTTCTATAACTTATAAGCGTGCGTGGTCTTCCAACGGTTATCAGCAAGTGATTCTTAATGTTCCTTAAAACTCAGCATTCGTTCGCATGAAGTTTAATTTATTTCCGTTCCCACGTCCAGAGGTAATTTTATTTCCTGTCTCTTGCTTAGACACGTACCAAGATTTATCGTGGTGGTTTTCAGTTGACCACTGAACACGGAAATATGATACTCTGAGAAACCACTGTCGTTTCGACTAAGCGAATTAAATCGTATTGACGTCCTTAAAGCAATCTCTTAAAGTGCCTTTGTTGAAGAAGATAAATTTGGGATAGTATGACAGGACTATTAGTGAAGACTAGAAAAAAAGCTAAAGAAAAACGATCGCAGGTGCAAATATTTCCGTAGAGAAAACAGACAAAATGTGAAGGGAATAGAAAAGTAAGAATTTTAAAATAAATCTAGACGAAAAGTTCGAGCACTCTGTGGACATTGGTTACATCACGCACTATTGTTTGTTTTCTTTCATTTGACAACTGTGGAATATTTTTTTTATTAATATTCAGTCTTTATGTTATACTATAGGTTGACTTCCTGGTGCCGAACAGCACTTATCTTCTTCGAAGGATAACACCAGTAAGATCTGTTTCATAGGCTCGCTGGACAATCTGTGTTTCCCTTCTTGAAAGGCAATGGCATCCAGCATGTGCCCGAAATATGCAAACACAGTGTCAGGAAATTAACAGTGTTCCATGAGCCTGGTACTACTTTAATGTCAGTACCAAAAAAACCTTGAAATAAAGAAGGTTATGCCGTCCTTCTTTAAAACATGTATACAAATAATATCTACACTTAATTACAGGCACAGTACAAAACAAACAAATAGGGTCAGCTCTTTATGACAACCTTTTTTACCATTATATTTTTAGGTGACAATGTATAACCAGCATTCCCTTGCCTCTCCCTAATGTTACAACGCCCTCTGCAATTTTCAGCAGTAATCTTTTTCCGTACCATAAGATATAGGTGTAATGCACCGCGTTGATGACAATCATATATAATCTTGTAAGTTCTACAAACCTCTCTGATAGTCGTAACATATGAAAGGATCAAGCTCTAGGCTCGAGCCTAAGTCCTACATGGACACCACTTACTTACAGTCCGTATATTGCAGTAATCTCACATTCAAACTATATTTTAAAGTAAAAAAGGTTTAATAAAATCAAATCTTACCACAAATTTCAATGAAATATACACAAGCGAGACGATGACCTGGCAAACAATTTTATGGCACATCTTTAGATCTGCCCTTTCCAGACTGCGTTCTATAAAGGTATTATTTTTTATTTGTGAAAAAAAGCACCAGCCCTCTCTCATCGCTCCCTTGTTCATCCAGATAAATTTTTTCATAAATGGCAACGAAGCAGTCCTACGTTTCCGATAATATATTTATGGTATGGGGCCAATGGACCAAGAACTCATTTAAATTTGAATCAAACTTAAAAAAAAACAAACTCCCAAACTACTATGTTTAATTATCTGCATAATAAATTTTATATGTTTAGGTCACACCAATCCTAATTCCGCCCTATCCTTTTACACTACTGCCAATCAATCAAATTCCAGGTACCTTGTAGTCCTCATTTCCCCAAAAGCTTTTTTCAAAACATGCTATGAAAAAAAAGAAGCCAGGCATGATTTTGTGTTTCGTCAGTCCGTCTTACAATACATATTATTTTTTGGCAATATCTTGATTATTTATTTGTACTTGTGCTTAACAACTGACAACATATTAATTGCTCAACGAAAATCATATACGGCATCCGAATTGTAGTCGGGAGATTATTTAAAAAGTATATATCTTGTAAGAGTATGCCAGTAAAGAGAGTTCTGACCTTACAAAAGTAAAAGTTACCCTCAGTCTTAGAAATAAGCACTGTGATTGTTATCATAAAAATAGTCAACAGTAAAACCTTGGTCCAGTTGGTACGAAGTAGTAACAGGATTTAAGTGGTCTCCTCTCCTATGAACTATCTTAATTGATTACTCTTATATTCTAGGGGAATAATAAAGTGAACATTCACTGAAACCACAAAAGGGAAGAAGTGAATAAATTCCTCAGGTACAAGTTAAAATAGTTTAATAAATGACACTAAATTCTATTTTCTAACTACGTTGGAAAAGGAGTATACACACAATTAAAATATATAAAAAAATATCACACAATTACTATTATTGTCTTTTAGACTTCAAGATCTTAAAAATAAGAAAAGTTACGTGAAAACTGAGAAATCACTGTTATTATCCTTTGAATTTAAGATAACTGCATCACAATGACTGAGTTTCTGTATGGTTAATTATTGTTTGAACTATTGGCTGTTTAACATGTATAGCGTGGTCAGTGTCTAACAGACACTTATCTTTCCCAACTTGGTACTAGCAGAAACTGTCCTTTGCTGATATCCACACTGGGTAGGGCCCAACAGTAGGGATGCCAATGACCAGTTGAAGTTCACATCATTGGGTCCTGCACTTTTGTGGGATTGCCTCGGATGAACTGCCACCGGCTTTCTGATAATACTGGAAAGTCATCGGCGCGGTTTGAGTTATTTCAATGGAACCATCCTGCAACATATCAGCCTTGGCTATAGTATCTGGCTAGACTTGTAGCTGAGACTAGCACATATGTCAGACCAGTCAGTCATCAGATGTCACCGGAATACAATCATAGTAAGTAAGAGACATCATTTCAGTGATATAGCATTAATATTACATTTCAATTAAGTGTAACTGACTAGCACATAAGTCAGACTAGTCAGTCATCAGTGTCAAAGTTATACAGTCATAGTAAAAGGTCTTAACATCATTTCAATGATACAACTAGAATTATATATTAACATTTATCAGTAATAAACATCATCTGGTGTTATTCAACCGCTCCTATACATCCTTCATATTCTATAAACTTGATCCTTCCAAATCATATCAAGTACAAATTCAAATACTGATGCCATTCTTATCATCTACACCAAATTTAATACATAAAATGAAAATAAAGTAGAGTGACCACTGGATCAAGTTGTTGCTTTTCTTCCACGTAGTCCAACAATTACACTAGTTTTTGGAATTGAAACCTGGCCTGTGAGAGACAACACTCCATTTTTACCCAGCTGTAAAATGGGTACAAATTGTGCTCTCGAACTAGGGAAGCGCAAAGGCAGCGAGGATAAGTCGAACTAGTCACCCAGAACCTCAGTAGACAAACTGGGATCTTCCATGATGAAGTTTCTAACACTTCCATTCCTTCCCTAATGACAATCTCTGCCCATGGGACATCTTGCCTTTTATCTCGTAAGCGTTAATGCATTTAATAATATCGACGAGATACGCAGCATGTAATATAATAAATATTTCTATTTGGCTGTGGGCATTAGTTTTTGATACGTTTTTGTACAATGCAACCATCTTCCACTAAGCACATGATGAATAAATCATATTAAAATAAATAATAAACATTTATCATCAATAGAATACTAATAAACAGCGACAATATTTTGTGAATTCGGTAAATGAACCTGAAATATCCAAAATAACCAGTGAAATAATTATACATGAAAGCTATCGTAAATTCGCTTATACCCTCACAGACTCACTGAACACTATATATCATAAACTGAAATTTTTTTTCTGGGCGACCCTCACTACACTTCAATGGATTTAGAGTCGGGCGTTATCTGCCCTCAGTCTTGTCTCAAACCTCTTGCGTTGGGTCTTCTCAGTTTTACCGAAACGCTTTTATAATACGATAGGCGCGAACGTATCGGGAGAGAGATACGTCACAGCCTAAGACTAGACCTGAAAAAATCCTTCCCGAGCACCGTGATTTCGCCGATCTGTGCGTCGACTGAAATTTTGCCTTTCTCATTCTCAGCATATATAATATCCATATTGTTCCATCTTATCTAGTTTTATACAGCTGATAAACTCTATCTTCCTATCCATGTAAATTCCCAAACTGTTATATTTTGATTTTAATATATTTAGAACAGAAGTGGGTTTACCAGCTGTTTAGCGTAAACTGTGGGCAGCCGAAATACGCATATATCTCCGTAAATGAGAACTTCCTACCGTTCCATCTTATATGCAGTTATACACCATCCTTCCCTGTACTGAAATGTAAAATCCTTTTCAATACGGATTCCCCTTCGTTTTTATATTCTTAATCGTTGGCGATTTCCTCTGTCCGATACACATTTCGCTTGCCTGATACGGCTCCGCCCCATTTGTGAAAGCGTAGTCCAATCGATCGTAACTGGGGTTATAAATCTAACTACACGCGACACTCATGTTTGCAATGACTTGAAACCAATTTTGCGACATAGCTCCCCCATATTTTTAAGCTGGATGATATCTAGCTTAACTATTGGTACAAGACAATTGCAAAATCGACCATTCCGAGGTTAATTTCCTTCCTTCTATCATCCTCACCTACGAAGCTCTGTGGGGATGCGACATTTAGAAAATCTGCGCCCACATTCTGTTTTCCCGAATATATTCAATATGTAAGGAATATGGCTGAATCAATAATGGGACCATCTTAAGTAAGCGAGTATTTGCATGACGGATGAGGCCAAAAATGATAGGGTTGATGACGAGCGCACTGACCACAAATGCTTTTGCCATACAAAAAAAGGGTTGAAAACGTATTTGATGGCCCCACACCAATGCTAAAACATCCCTCTCTATAGTTAGAGTAAATTCTTATTCTGCCAGCGTTCAACTTGCGCTTGGCATAAGCAACAACGAAACAGTTCCTCATTCTGGGTCTGAGATGTTTTGCAAAAAAGCGCGGCCAATTCCAGAACCTTGCTTGCATCAGCTCTCCGTACTATAAACTCTTGCGTCAGATCTGGTAACTTCAGAATAATACTAGTGAGTAGTTGTGCTTCAATTCGGAATATGCATGCTCACACTCCGCCGATTCCACTTTATTTGTCAGGTTTTCCTTTCTTGTCAATCCTCAAAGGTGCACATAAGGTGTTTGAAGTTCTTTGATGTACTTTTGATAGAATCCTCCTAAGGATACGAAACGACCTCACATCCTTTTTTGTCTGTGGTCTAGGTGCATCCTTAACTTTTCTATATATTTTGGATCAGGAACATGTTTACCATGACAAATTGTATTCCCAAAATTCTAATTCCTGACATCCGATTACACACTTGAGATTGTTGAACGAGCAGTCCATGCTTTGCCTCTCTGAGTCTACCCATAACAGTGATAGAGACTGTAATGATCCTCAAATGTTTCCGTGTGCTTATGAGAATGTCATCCATAAAGTTGGTGATGTTTAGAGTTTTCTAGAGTTCCAGCAATTTCCTCATCATCCCTTGAAAATACGCTTGTGCGTTTTTCAACCAATGGTAGTACATTAAATCGTATGAACCATCCGAAAGTGCTAAAAGAATTTCACATCTAAAGTCGTCTGCGTGTTCCCAGTGACTATACAGAAGTCAGTGGGCGGAACGTCTTATACTTTATTAGCAGCTTAGTCAGACTAACTATCATCCTTCGGGCAGTCGACAATAGCGTCGAATAGATGAGCTCATTGCGTATGCCTGTCTAGCAATATTTGGATCAGGGTCTTTCTTAGTATTTTTCTTTGATACGATTTAATTAGAGCGTTCCGTGGATACGAATCGATCACATGTTATCGGTCAGTTTTATTTTTTGTGGCTAGTATTTTCTCATATATTCGTATGACGATCCAGTCGGTTCTTGCGTAGCTGATTCTCGCACCAGTTCTTTCAACACCTTCCACAGAGAAGTTCGAGTGAGTATCGCTTCTGAGTACCTTGACAGTGGCGCGTCAATAGTCTTGATTAGCGACATCATTACAAAGGATGGCACTCGCGAGATAACTTTTGCTGGGCGGTATCGACGGTGAGAATTGTACTCCATGACCATAGCGACGCACACTGATGCGTGGAAGTGGCCTGTGAGTCCAGAGCGCTATCTCTTTAGGCAAGGGAGAGATTGTAGGGTGGACAGACCTCACAAACTGATTTTTCAAGCATTTTACTCATCAGAGATCCGGGCAGATCAGTCTTTCCGCTAGCTAGACTGACTCTGAGCGCACAATCTCTCATCATGATGCAGTTCTATAGCCTAACACTGAGATGAACCATGTAAGTGCTGACTGTGTGCTATCGTGACATGCCCTACGCGAACACTTGCGTGAGCCATGCGAACATCTGGTTAGACAGCAACCGATTCGGTTGACTGACCGGGTATACTGGAACTGTCACCTGGTAGATTTAGAGCGATATTTTATCAGTATTCTACTATGTATGTCTTGATCACGAGGGATATGCTTATTAACCTCACTGCTTGGAATCTGGAATCTCTTATCTGAAAAGACAGGTGTAGAGATTAGGAGTGCACTAGCGTTTACATATTTACGTGGTTGATGAGAGTATTTTACACGATCTCACTGATTACGTTTAGACGTTGTCAAACTTGTGTGTGAAGGCGAGAGGTTTGATAGAGATTTGTTACACTGATAGGGCTCAGACGGAGCATGGTACACTGCCGACATCATCTAGATGATTGACGGTACTCGAGCACATGGTAGTGTGTTCAAGATGATAGTAGGGCGCTCACTCGGTGACTGTGGCAGTGGTACGGGTGACCATGTGAGTATGGGCCTAAGATAGTTGGAGTCAAATTCATGTGTTTTGTTATTGCGACAGATGTGTTGAGTTATTTATGGTGAGACTACTATTGATTGACGAGGTGATCTGAAGATGGTTGTATCCGACGTCAGGATGTGTTATGTGATTTAAATGATGCCACTTAGGTAGTTGTAGGCTGAAGGGTGCAGGTCTAGATAGCACAGATTACATTCCGTATCACAGCGTTTTGAGGCCATTGCAGTTTTGTGGTTTTGATAGTTCTAACTTTATACACTTTTGCACTCAGTAGAGACTGACTTTGTATCCTAAATATGGTTGAGAGAGGTGTTTGACATATTTCGAGGTTCCATTCTAGGAAGTATTGCTGATTTTAGTCTCATGGGTATTTGAGGGAGCAGCAAGTTTATATTAGGGCATCACTGCACATGAGTTAACTGGGGACGAGTCATAGAATAGGTGCATGGGGCAGTGTGCTCTTCAATTCTGATGGGGGGGGGAGGGACACACACATTGGTAGGAGACACACAGATGTATATTGGTCGAGTAGAGCAAGTTGATCATTTTCTTGGGAGTAGGGGTGTGGATGGGTGATTCACACAAAGCTCAGAGGAGGTTGGTGGGGATGGTAATTGGCCAGTTGAATGACCAATGGGGATGAGTGTAAGGGATTTAGATGGGTATGTAGGTTGGGTGGTGGGGTATAGGGAAGAGGAGGAGATGAGGGGGAATTGGAATGATATTGGAGGAATGGGGTAAGGGTGTGTGGAAGTAATTTATATTGGGGGAAGGAGGGGAATGGAAGGGGGTTGGGGGGGGTAGGAAAGGGTGGAGTTGTTGGTGAGGGTTGTGTATGAAATGGGGGATGGGGGGGGATAGGGAATAGGAAGGTGTTGTTTTGGTAGGTAAGGGGTTAAGAGAGTAGGGTAATGGGAAGGGGGGGGTGGGGTTGGTTTGTGATGGGGTTTGGGAGGGAGGGTTTTTGAAGTTATAGGGGGGGGTAGGGAAAGGTTAGGGGTTAATGGGGTGATTGTGGGGTGGGGTTTAAGGGGGGGGTTGTGGGGATTATGGAAGAGGAATATGAGGTGTTGAGTGTTGGAATGGGAGTAGAAGAGAAAATATGTGTGATGGGGTGATTAGTGTGGGTTGTGTGTTAGTGGAAGGAGAGGTGGAAGTGGGGTGGGGGGAATTATTATTGTGAATAGGATTAGAGAGAGATTGGTGGTAAATGGTGGGGATGGAGAAGTTGGGGGGGGGATGGAAAATGGGGGGGGAGTATAGGGGTATAGAGGGGTATTGTGGATATGTGAGGGGGTGTGAGGAAAGGGTGAAAGGGAATGGTTGTGGTATTGAGTGAAGGGTAGGGGGATAATTGGAAATGGGGGAATAGTTTTGGGTTGTGATGGGAGTGAGAATGTTAGGAGAAAGGTGTATGGGGGGTAGTAATACGGGGAATGGGAAGGGTGGAAGGGTAATAGGGGGTGTATGTGAATGGGGGGGATGTGTATTAGAAGGGGAGGTAGGGTGGGGTGGAAGGGGGGATTGGGAATTTTATTGGAGGATTGGGGATGAGGAGATGGAAAGTGGGATGAAGGGAGGTGGTTGGTGGGGAAGAAGAGGGGGTTGGGGGGGGGAGAGTAATGGGGGGTAGGAGGAATGGTATTATGGGGGTAGGGGTCAATAAATTTATTGTATGTAAGTATAAAATTGTTATGGGGTTGGGGGATGAGTGATAGGAGGGGGGTGATAGAAGAATAGTATGGTTGGGATATGGGTTGAAGTGAGTGTAAGGTTGGGGGTGGGGATGGGGGGAATTGTGGGGGAAAAGGGGGTGGGAAAGGGGGAAGGGGGGGGTCTGTGGTGATGTGGGATAGTGGGCACTGTGGATAACTAGGTGAGTTGAAATCCAGCCGGTATCATGATAAGCACATGACTGGATTGGGGAAGGCAGGGTTAGTTGAGATCCACTCATATGGGGGAGTGACGGAGGTCTAGGGAATTCTGACTCCTGTGCCAGGAATCCAGGGAAAGGGTCCCTATTCCTTTTAAATGATAGGTGATGGGGTGGGAATGAGTGACAATCTATGGTGGGGGGTTGCTCATCTGTACAATGGGGATAAAGGGTAGAAATGTTGGTGGGGTTTTTTGGAATGGTAATGGAGGGTGGAGGTTCTTGGGATGTATGGTATCATATCTTGGATTTTCTGTATTGGATTGGATGAAGGGGGTCGATTAGGGGTATTCTGGTGGTGGAGTTATACATTCCTTAGAATGATTCAAATTTGGAAGTTCCTATACAATCAGCTATTGAGGGGGGTAATGGATCTCTGAGGATTTGAAAATGTCTTTCCAACCTCTCTGCTGGTTGGTCCATAAGAGAATTTCCTGAAATGGTTGGGAATGGAAGATTGTAACTATGTGGTTTATGGATAACCATGTGGATTGATGTTTAAGGGGTTAAGGTGATTTAATGTTACTGTATAAATGGATTAATGAGAAAGGGGGTAAGAATAGGGAGTTAGGGGTTGATTAGGGTGAGAACATGGTTATATGTTTCTCCATGTTATTGTAGATAGAAGTTTGGAAGTTCTAAATTTTCCTAATAGGATGAGGAGTTGGATGTTTCAGAGACGGATGAAGTTACATTTGCTTTAGGAATTTCATAATTTTGAAGGTGATGGAGGTTGGGAGGTTCATGTAACACATCAGGATGCAATAACCTCTCAATCCCTGGAAACTTTGACTCCATTTGTCCTTTTAAAAGATAAATTAAAGAGGCTCGAGGAAGGGGACCTTCCAGTGTATTTCAATTGGAGTTTAAGAGTGAAATGGATGTAGGTGGAATGTATGGGTAATTTGGAATGTTTGAAAAGACTATGATTGGTGAGTAGTTGTGATTAGGGATGGTGACAAATGTAACCCAGCCTGAGGTTCAAGATCATACTAGAATAGATTTTGTGAGGTCAGGGGTCAAATGGGTGTAAATGAACCTGTCATGAAGTGTACATAAAATTGTTATCTGTTACCAAAACTAATAGAGAATGAGCTGGCTCTTCTCAGAGAGAGGGAGTTAAGTTTGGAGGGGAAGATGGAATTTGTGAGGTGAGGATCATGAAGAAGTTGGTAGTAGTCTCGGCTGATCTAGAAGGATTATTGGGGATATTCTAGCTAGGATTTGACTTTGCTGATTCTCTTCCATTTCTTAGGCTTCTCTGATTTTATGATGTCAATAATTTCCTTGGTTCTTTTCTACTAGGCGTCTACATTTCTTGGCTTGAGCTTCTGATCTAAGTTGCTTTGCTTCTCTCTCGGTGTACTTTTAGGACATTCCGTCCGTGGACATATGATCTAAGAACGTCACCATCCATGCCAAGGCTCTTTTCCCACCTGCAGTGTAGCAGACCTAAATTTGACCAAGTAATGTCCCATGATGTATCTGTAGTCTAGTAGGGCAAGTGATCTTACTCAAACTAATTTACTACAATATAATTAACTTATTAAAATTAAAGTTAATTAAACTGACTTCACCATATATGAAACAGCTTTCTTTATCTGTACTCAATGGTACTCCTAAAAATAAAAAAATTATTTCCTACTATGTCACTACTTTTCCAAATAAAAAATAAAAATTTAAAACAAAATTTTCTACACAGCAGAAATAGAAAGTTGGCTCAGGAATATCCAAAGATATATCCAGGACGAGCCCCCACTGTAGCGGAGGTTATTTAAATTTTATTTTTATGTAAGAGTATGCCAGTAAAGAATAGTTCTGACCTTACAAGTAATACCCCAGTCTTAGAAATAAGCACTGGTGTATTGTTATCATAAAAATAGTCAGACTGTAAAAACCCTGGCCCAGTTGGTAAGAAGTAGTACCAGGATTTAAGGTGTCTCCTCCCTGTGACTATCTTATGATTACTTATATGCTAGGGGATAAGTAAAATGAACATTCACTGAACCCACAAAATGGAAAAAGTGAATAAATACTCAGGTACAGTTAAAATAGTTTAATAATAAAACTAATATTCTATTTCTACTAGTTGGAAAATAGTATACACATATATATATATAAAATATTCACACAATTACTATTATTATATGTTTAGGTTTCAAGTTCTGGAATAATAAAGTTAGTGAAATCACTGTTATTAGTGCGTTGAAGGTAGGGATAACTGTTATAAGTTGACTGAGTGTCTGGATGGTTTGTTATTGTTTTCAACTATTGGCTGTTTCACATGTATAGGTGGTCAGTGTCAAACAGGACACTTATCTTTCCAACTTGATACTGCTGAAAACTGTCCTTTGCTGATATCAGACTTGGTAGGCCCAACAGTAGGGATGCCAATGACCAGTTGAAGTTCACTCTTTGGGGTCCTGCACTTTTGTGGGATTGCCTCGGATGAACTGCACCGGCTTCTGATACTGGACAGTCTGGTTTGAGTTATTTCATGGAACCTGCAACATATCAGCCTTGGCTAGTATCTGGCTAGACTTGTAGCTGACTAGCACAGATGTCAGACCAGTCAGTCATCAGATGTCACCGTTATACAATCATAGTAAGTAAGGACATCATTTCAGTGATATAGCATTAATATTAACATTTCAATTAAGTATAACTGACTAGCACATAAGTCAGACAAGTCAGTCATCAGGTGTCAAAGTTATACAGTCATAGCAAGTAACATCAATTTCAATGATACAGAATTAATATTAACATATCAGTAATAAACATCATCTGGTTTATTCCGCTCCTATACATCCCTTCATATTCTATAACTTGAGCCTTCCAAATCATATCAAGTACAAACTCAAATCAAATGCTATCATAACAACTACCCAAAATTAATACATAAAATAAATAGAGAGAGTGAACACGAGATCAGGTTGCTTTCTACTGAAACTGGCTGTAGAACACTCCAGTTTACCAGCTGTAAATGGGTACAAAGTTGTGCGCTCGAACTAGGGAAGGCAAAGGCAGCGAGGAAGGGGACTAGTCACCTAACCTCGTAAAAGCGGTATCTTCCATGCTGAAGCTTCTAACAATTTATTTCCCTAAGACAATCTCTGGTCATGGGACTGCCTTTATCTTCGTAAGCGATAATGCATTTAATATCGACGAGATACAGCATTAAATATAATAAATATTTTCTATTTGGCTGTGGGGCTAGTTTTGATACGTTTTTGTACAAGCAACCATCTTCCACTAAGCACATGAATAAATCATATTAAAATAATAATACGTTATATCAATGAATATTATACAGGCATATTTTGTGAATTCTAAATGAACCTGTAATACAAAATAAAAGAAATTATTATACAGGATAGCTATCGTAAATTCGCTTACCCTCGACTCCAGACACTTAGACTGAAATTTTCTGGCGATCCGCTCACACTTCAGATGGATTTAGAGTCGTGGCGTTATCTGCCCTCAGTCTTGTCTCAACCTCTTGCGTTGGATCTCTCTCAGAGTTTTTACCGAAACGTCTTATATATACGATAGCGCGAACGTATCGGAGAGCAATACGTCACAGCCTAAGACTATAACCTGAAAAAAATCCTTCCCGAACCGTGATTTCAGCCGATCTGTGCGTCGACTGATATTTTTGCCTTACTTTCTCATTCTCAGCATATATATAATATCCATATTTTGCCATCTTATCTATGGTTATACAACTGATTAAAACTATATCTTCCCTATCCAGGTTAATTCCCAAACCTGTGATTTGTTGATTTTATATTTTAAACAGAAGTGTTATACATGCACTTTTAGCGTAACTGTGGGCCAAGCCGAAATACGCATATATTCTCCGTAAAATTGAAACTTCCTAACGTTTCCTTCCTTATTATGCTTGTAGACACCAGCCTTGCCCTGTACTGAAATGTAAAGATCCCTTTCGATACGAAAAATTCCCTTCTGTTGTTAGTAACGTTTGGCCATTTCCTCTGTCCTATACACATTTTCGCTTGATACGGACCCCTCATGTTTGAAAGCGGTCCCGACTCGATCGTAGAATGGGTTTATTAAATCTAACAGAACTCTTGCAATGAACTTGAAACCATTTGGCACACGAATATTATAATGTTTATGGCCCTATGTATTATGGTTCATAATTCCCTATTTTTTCTATTTTAGTCGTTTCAAAGCTAGATACTACCACCTGTTCAATTCTCTTAACAACTATTTCAAACTAAAAACGAGAACGGTCCGTTAGTCAGTTAGAATTACGCTCTTTTTTAGAAGAGCTAAGGCTGTCTGCGGACTAATTTGACAAACATTTTTTTAGTTTTTGCATCGCAATTTGAAAATCGCCCTACGCTATGTCGCCCGAGTTGGCTTTTTGAAATCACGCGAGACGCGTAACCTAGGCTTCTGTCCTTTCACATTCCTCCCCTCCTTTCTTTTATTTCTATCACTCTGCCGTCTTTGATCTGCAAAAGTGTTTACATTTAATCTCAAGGACGAATTTGAATAGACCAAACCCTTCATTCGGCTATTAGGCTTATCAAAACCCGCATCCCGCTGGCGTGGGGTAGAAGAACGCTGACTCAAATTTTATTTTCTATCTTATTTTGACTTAGGCACTAGAATATTTATTTAATTTAGCTAGTGTATTAGAATATCGTCACACAGTTTTGACTCATGGTTTTACATTATTGACGAGTGCACACAAATATATTAAATATTATGATAGATTATGTATCCTGGCTGATACATACCCGTTGTCCTCTTGTCCACCTTTACTGCTGGCCATACGAATACATAGTTTTCCTGCTAGAGCTGTTAATACTCGTTCCTGAATAATCGATGCTAACCAAAAGCTAAATGACAATATGATTCCCATAAGACATAATAAAAACAATATTAATCGTTTCCCAAGCTCCACAAAAACTGTATAAAAATTAATAAAAGTATATCAAAAAAATAAAAAAAAAAAAAAAGTCCAACAATATATTCCGTGACACTTAAATAACATTTATCACAGGCACCTAAACCGTGGCCCCTTCATTTTCAATAGCCTAGACCATTCCGTTCCCTTGATGCCCTTGATCCGGTTTACGCGCCTGCTTATGATAACCGTACTCGCTTTTCTCTAGAGAATCGTCTCAAGTTCGATATGGGGTTGCCTGTTCTCCCTCATGTCTAAATGTCCATTATCATTTTGCTTAACTCGTTATTCATTGCTTTCCCCACAGTTTTAGACTTTCTTATTTCATCCATCGCTTTTCACAATCTTTCTTTTTATAATTTGTGTTTCGTTCGTGTCCTTATTTGTGTATTTGTATGACGTCACTTTATTTTTGATTCCTGAAACGCCATTGTATTCCACTCTTCCCGTGTCTTTGCCGAGATTTCATAGCAAGGGGCTTTTTGTTTTTAATCCAGTTTCTGCTTTTAATTTTCG
>JAMPIV010013087.1:0-106698 GCA_024509875.1 Oreohelix idahoensis
CCCCCCACCAACCCACCCCCCCCGACCCCCCTTACCTCCACACACGAACTACTCACACACAACCTCACACATCTGGTGAGCACAAGCGCGCGCGAGAGAGCCTATATGATGTGATGCGAGCGATGAGTGTATTGATAGGTAGGAAAATGAAATGGAAAGGGTGAGCGTGCCCGAGCGCGCGCGTCACGGTTGTGCTGGGGCCACACACGGGTACTGTGCGGGGTGTGGTTGTGGTTGCGGTGGCTGGGGGTGCCACCACACACCCAATATAAAAAACTCACAATCAAAAAACAAAAAAAAAAACCAATATAAACACCAACAACACAACTTAAAGACGATCCAAACCCTACCAAACCATAAAAACATATAAAAAATAAAATAGCCCCATCAACAATAACTGGACCTAATGGAAATGCGCCCCCGAGGGTTAACCAACACCACAGATGGCTTATATTTTCATGGTGCTCCTTTCGACGTTTTCCCCTAATCTGCTTGTTGTGTGAGCCTCTTTTCGCCCAATCTGAGGTGGCGCCGTAAATAGCATCGTCACTTTGTGCGATCGGCAGCTTCATCCTCCCATGTTGCTGGATCCATGTCCAGTGCCCTCATATCTCTCTTGCACACATCTTTGAACCTCAACTGTGGTCGCCCAACTGTTCTCTTGCCATCTGCTAATTGTCCGTAGAAGATATCTTTTGAGATGCGACCATCTTCCATGCGGCGAACATGGCCAAGCTAGCGAAGTCTGCGCTATCTAAGCAGTGTATACATACTTTGAAGGCCAGCACGTGACAACACCTCGACATTTGTCACTTTATCTTTCAACGAGATGTCGAGGATGTGGCGTAGACACCGTAAATGGAAGGTATTGAGCCTTCTTTCTTGCTTAGAATAGGTCTATATATATATAATTAGAAAGAAGATGACAATTCTGATAAATGATATATGTCCTTTTATTTCATTTATTTATTGGAAATTCTGATATCTTGAATGTATGCTTTATTTCTATACTCTACAGGTCTTTTATGTGCTATGGCTGCACAAACAAAAATTGTCGGTGCAAACACTGTTTTAGATGATGGTCAAATACGGGTGGAACTGTGGAATATGCTTAGCCTTTATGATGAAATACGCCACTAGGCGTGGTGGAAACAGCGATAGATTGATCAATTTGTTGTTGCCCTAAGACGCCACTAGGCGTACTGGCCACATACTGCTTTGCCGGTTGATGGCTAAGGATGGAAGAAGAAGAAGAAGTTATGATGAAATAAGAGACACAGGGAGCTGCCTAAAATGGCTGGCAAGCAGGCATATGATAAGAAATTCAGTGCAGTGTAATAGCTGTTCCCAACCAGCAGTTCTGAGTAACTATGCGAGAGGCATTGATGGAAAACGCGATGCAATGAATCTGTCAGTGTCCAGAGTAAATCATTTTTTTTTTTTTTTTTTTTTGCCAGGAGTCCTCTCAAATTGCAACAGATAGTGCTAATTATATATTTGTGGGCATTTGATACACCCAGCAAACGGATAACGCAGGAAGTGAATGTGAGCAAACAGAATATAGTGGACAGGTGCAATTTTTGTTGAGAGGAATGTGGAAAGTGGCTAGCACAAAGACCACCTGAGATTGGAGGTATCTCAGATAGTGGTGAACCCATAGTAGTGGAAATTGATGAATCCAAATTCTTTCACATAAAATATCACAGAGGTCGCTGGTACGAAGGTCACTGGGTGTTTGGTGGTATTGAGAGGGTGTCAAAGAAATGTATCCTGTTTGAAGTTCCTGGCCGCACATCAGGAACTCTAGACGGTCTTAAAGAACGATACATTATACCAGGAAATCATATTGTATCAGACGGATTTGGGTCATACAATAACAAAGCTATGTTAAATGGTGGCGTTTATTTGCATTCCGTGGTGGTGCATGCGCTCAATTTTTTGAACCCTCAAGACCCCGGAGTGCACACTCAAACTATTGAAAACATGTGGATGCGTGCAAAAAGGAAATTTAAACGACAGTTTGGAACGAGCAGGGTATTGTTTGCCTCATATATTGACGAATTTATGTGGCGAAGTTCATGTAGAAATGAAGACCCTTTCAGTTCCTTTCTTCTTTGCCTGTCTGGAAATTATTCTCTGTAATGAGAGCATACGTATGTGACAAAAGGCAAACAACTGTCCCTCATTGTCAGACCTCACCATGGAGCATGGTGCGTCCACTGAAGCTGGCCTCTATGCAGGAATAGTGCATGCAAGCATTCATGTGCTACTGCAGCGCCAATATTTTCTAGCAATTTATTTTTACAAGATGATGTTGCTAGCTCCAAGCACAAACTCATATTACTTTCCTCTTACGACATGCTTAACGTTTGTCTGTGGAACCGCATGAACATCGATTACACTATGTCGTGTTTCTTATCAAACGTATACTTGCCAGCCATTTGAGTGAAATACGCAAGACAGCACGAAATGGAGCATTTAAATAATATTCAAGTTCACCTATTTGTATCTGTTAATTGCTTGATATGTGATATTTGTGTCTTTTGCATTGAGTTGTTATGTTTTGTAAGGACAACTTTACATTAAATTAACTGACAATTTACTTTGTATATTTATGAAACATTCATACGGGTTTGATAAATCTAAATGCTGAATTAAAATGCTTCATAATATACTATTTTGCCATCACTATATACTATGTGATGCCATCACAAGAACAGCTATGCTATGGACCCCTGAAGGAAAACGAAAGAGAGGCCAACCAAAAACAACTTGGCAGAGGACTGTGGAGGCTGAGATGCGAGGTATGAACCAGAGTTGGGGCACTGTACGAAGGATGGCCACTGAGCGAGCAAAGTGGAATCAAATTTTTGTCGCTCGACAAGACGCCACCAGGCGTGATAGCCACTGACTGCTTTGACGGTCGGCGGCTAGGGATCAAAGAAGAAGATAATATACTATTGATTCCTTTTTTTAATGTAGTAATATTTGTGTGAAGGAAATTTGTACACCTGACATTTTTATGTGGTAAATAGTCATTATGTCTTGGAAGAACAATTGTGTATTAAAATAATTCGCTACTTCATCTCCACATCAAAGGTTGGCTGAAATGGATCTCTAACTTTATCTGTCTCTTGTCTTGATGATGGACCCTTATATAATGAAATCTGTCAATTTCTTGGTATCTACATTTTCTAGACTTCTTTGTTAACTTCTCCTTACATGAGTAGAACGACATTCTTGTGACGTGGAAATGTAAATATAGCCTCAGAAATCAGACCACCTTTGTTGCCTCAATTAGTGTTTATGTTTTGCTAAGGTAAAACTACGCAATTCGTTGTCTGTTGACTCACCTTTGAAGCCACGCCTATCTTTCCTGTCTTTCTTGCGCTAACGAGTGGTTTACCTATTTTCGCAAACATGCCAGATAACAGGGGAGCGAACCGGTCTGTTTACCTGAGTTCTCACGCGAGCGGATCTGTCAATCATCGGAAAGTGACAGAAAGCACGTGAGGAAAATATCAGACTAGGTATCAATTCAAGGGCGATAATAATATTTCCTGACAGCCTTTGATGTTTACATTTTCAGGGGACTTATGTATTTGATCTACGGCAGGGGGAGGAAATCTAAGAATACCGTCCGCACGGCACGTTTTCTGGTGTAGTTGGGCATCGTGGGGAGAGCGAACCGTAGAATCTTTTATCTCGGAAAGCCAAGCTCGTTGAGTTTCCCTGCTAGGCCAAAGGTGTGAATTGTAACATCCTTTAGAGATATTGCACAAAATCTGTATATATACTGCCTTCTCTCCTAGTCAGTTATCAAGTCTCTCAGGAAATTTTGGATAGTCTAAATGCGTATGCTAGAACCTATGTGAAATAGTGCGTTAATAGCGCTTCGTGGGGATTATTGTGATTTTTCTGGTAATAATATAAGTTGTGCTTAAGTATTAAATGTGTTAAAAGTTTTACCATTTTATTCACTGCCATTCCCTAGCGTTAAGACTAGCAAAAAAGCAAACGCGTAGATTTTCTCTTACCAGTGAATCAGTAATGTAAAAGCGATCAACCATTTTTTTTACACCAGAAGATACGGTTTAGCTGACTTAAGTATAATGATATGAGTGCCGGATTAAGTGACATAGTAGTATGCGCATTATATTTCTTTGTGTGTAAATTTTTTTAATTACTAGTGGTAATATCATGTGTTAAAACGATAAACGCCGACAATAAACTAGCTAGTAATGACAGGCGATATTTGTTAATGGCGCGTAGTTATAGTTAAACTAAAACTGACATTGAGCACTGAGTGTTTTACCGGGTCGAAGGGGGAATGGCTGCATGCCTAAAACCCAACCCGTACTCGCTAAGCGAAGCACAATAAGATAGGCAAAGACATCGGGTGCCTTTTAATTTAATTAGGTGACGGAGAGGATAAGAGATCATACCTTACGTTTGATAGGATAGGATATTATCATTTTGGTCAAAAGTTTTGTTTTCTTCCCAATATAGTGCTTGGTCAAAACCAACGGCCAGCGTGTTTTCTCAATTGTGGTCCTTTCCTCAGTTACTGAAGGAATAAGAGTTGTCATTTTCCTTGGCGTTCGTCCCCGTACAGGTGTGAACAGGAATTGCCAAAGGCGACAAGCTAACATATTAACTGTTAATTTGAGTAACGGGACTTACAAAATACCCAGATTTTTCCATTTAATTTTATCAGGCCGCTGTGGCAATATTGATAACATTTTTCCAGACTTCTGACAGTGGTTTACTCAAGTGGATTTTATCCAGGAGCAAACGCTGTTTCATAATCCGTACTCATCCAGAGAAAACCGATAGGATTATCATCATCATCATAATTAACAGTTTTAGCAACCATATGTTTTTCTGCTGTTTACTGAGAATGCCATATCTCGGAGAGTTCCGGCATTAACTATTCTATGTGACAATTATGTATCCAGAACTCTACCACCAAATTAGGCGTTCCCCGTGTAAAATTTAATTATTATTTGGAGGAACTGCGGCCCGATTTGGCAGATACCAACTACTGGACTTTATGTGCACAGTCATGGATTATTCGTCCAAAACATTGTTTAACCAGATTACGTAAGGAGCGAATGAGTGGCCACGTATAACAGAGAAAGAGAGAGAGTGAAATATATATATATTTTAACAGGAAACATTGTACCTGCAAACTTCTGTTTTTTTAAACTATTGTTTATTTTTTTTTACTGGATAGCATTTTAGTGGGAACTTGTTCTTTTCTTTACTGTCTATTCTATACCCTAGAGTTAATCTTTGACCTTTTGGGTTATTAACTTCTTTTGGGATCTTTTCTCAATATGAGGGGAGGGCACTGTCTGTAAACATGATTATATTGATTCCTATATGTTTGATGTTGTAAAGTTTAAGTGATAATAAACTAACCAAAACTAAATTTAGCGTGTTGGTCAGACCCATATCCATTTACCATAGTTTTTCACGTTTGTGTGTCGTGTTGTCCCATAATTGTGTGTGGGTGATTAGTAAACTTATAATTATACTAAAAAGGGAGGTTTGACAGATAGTCTTCTTCTAAAGAAAGTCGTATAGATAGGCTGGACTAGAGAAACCACTCATTCCAGAGACGGATCTTCACCTTAATCTATTCCCTCGTGGAATCTATTCTAACACCTTTCTTTCTCATATACCTCCACCTTCTGCTCTACTCAGACGGGACCAAATAAGTCTCTATACCTATCTAAAAATGTACGACAATTCTCATATATCTCGTATATCCACGTCGGAGAGGCCTCAGTTCTATCTTCTCATAGTTTGCTCATTGTCTATGTTTCTATACCACACAATAATCAACAATATATATATATATATATATATATATATATATATATATATATATATATATATATATATATATATATATATATATATATATAATATATATATACATATATATATATATATATATACTGTTCAAAAAAAAAGAAACGCAACATTATTACAGTGGTAATGGACACCAAATTTCAAACTTGTACCAAAATTTTATTTTACGTAATTAATGTTTCAATCTTGGCATGAAGAAACTTTCAGACTTTAACAATGAAATGATGTTCATTAAATTTGGTTTGGACTTTTATTTTTTGCGACTGAGGCCTCCGTTTCAGTAAGGTGTATGGCCTCCTCTGGCCTCTATCGGAGAACGACATCTCCTTGACATGGATTCGATTAGCCGTTGGATTTGTTGTGGTGGGATGGCTGCCCACTCTTCCCGCAGTACAAGAGACAACTGTCGGAGATTGGCTGGAGCCACGTCTCGCTGGCGGAGTCGTCTATCGAGTTCCTCCCATAAGTGTTCTATGGGGTTCATGTCTGATGACATGGCTGGCCACGGAATGGTCTGGACGTTGTTGTCAGCGAGGAACTGGGTGGTGAGTTGTGCCACATGAGGTCGAGCGTTATCCTGCTGAAAAATCGACCTTCGTGCAGCCAGAAGTGGAAGAACATGAGGACGAAGAATTTCAGCGACGTATCGTTGGGCATTCAGGCGTCCTTCAATTTGCACCAGGTCACTTCTTCCTATGAAGTTGATCGCCCCCACATCAGTACACCTCCACCACCATGTGGAGGAGCCTCATCAACGCTGTTCTGGGCGTAGCGCTCATGGACTCAGCGGTAAACTCTTCTCCGTCTATCGTATTGCTGGAGCACAAAAAATGATTCATCACTAAACCAAACCCGTCTCCAGTCATTCCCAAAGGTCCATTGACGATGCTGGTTCGCCCACTGCAGTAGGTTCTGGCGATGCCGGTTCGTAAGAACAGGACCTCTGTAGGGTCTTCTAGCCCAAAGACCAGAGTCGTGCAGCCGGTTCCTGGCCGTTTGATCTGAAACTCGATGAGCTGCTGACATTGACTGGACTGTGGAATAAATGTTGTTTTGATATATGACCTACTTACTTACTTAGTCGTTCCCCTTCTACAGTGAGGTGTAGAGGTTTGGAAGAGAGAGCGCCAGACAATCCTATCGGCTGTCTTCCTCCTGGCCTGGTTCCATTCTAGTCCTCGGTCCTTCAAAGATTGTCTAATGTTGTCCTCCCAGCGGACTCTGGGTCGTCCTGGTGGTCTGGATCCCTGGCTATTTTTTTTACATGCTTGTCGTGGTAGCCGATCTTCATCCATTCTGTAGACATGGCCAAACCATCTTAGTTGGGACTGTTCTACCTGGGTCTGCAGGGGGTGGCATTTTAGGATTTGACATATCGTCTGGTTGCGGACCATGTCTCTTCTTGTTACTTCAACCACCTTCCTCAGATACCTCATTTCTGAGGTTTGGATCTGGCTTTTGTGGGTTGTAGTCATTCCCCATGACTCGCATCCATATGTCAAGACTGGGACATAGGTGGAGCGGTATACAGCCATCTTCGTTTTCTTACCAACCTCTCTCTTGCTGAGGAATCCTCAATTTATGGCCTGAAAAAGTCTCCCAGCTGCTGCTTTTCGAGTGGCCAACTCTTCTTTGATGCCTCCCTTTTGATCTATAATAGCTCCGAGATATTTAAAGTGGTCGACCTGTTCCAGGACCTGTTCTCCCAGCTTAATCTGATGTCTTCTTTCTTCTCGTGATATCACCATGGATTTTGTTTTAGAGCTACTTATGACTGTGACAGTCAACTCAGCCGTCCCTGAATTTGTTAGATGATGGTAACAACCCTCTCACAACATCGGTACCCCTGAAGTGTTGGATGATATGTGTTGCGGTCATTTTTGACGGAGTTTCACACATCAATTTATTTGTCGCAGTTTTTGTTCACCTTGGTCAAAGTTAGGGAACTATGTCTTAACTTTGCTGTGTCAGGTTGATTAGGGGTTATCTTCTCTTTTTGGTTCATTCATTGTGTTTGACCTTTAGGGTATACAGTTCTGGGCTATGTGCCATGCGCAGTAGAGCGCGCGAAAATTAGACTTCCGTGAGGGAGATGTGTCCTGGCTTCTGTGGGACGAATATGTCCATTGTATTTTGGGGAAGGAAAATCTTCGAAGTGACTGCGTTGTCAGTTTTCCCCATTGATTTTCTGTACGTCAGGAAAGACGACAGTGTTGTTATTGTGTTCTGAGGATTCTGTGCAAGGTAACACCGACTTTCTCATTACTACGCATTCGGTTGCAGAATTTGTTAAAGGATTACCTAGCCGTGAGAACAGCTCACAGTTCCTGTATGCAGAACTTATATTTTGTGCTCAAGATAGCTATGTAAGACTATTCGTCTTTATATGAACATAAGTCCAGTGACGAAGTTATATATATGCTGGTATATTTATATAAACATTATAGCAGAGTTTATGCAACCTGCTTAATGAAGAATACACAGCTGACGTCATATTTAGGCCTGTGTAATGGCCACTATTCTACAGCATGAAAAGAAGTAACTGGCGTGTTATGCCAAGTTGAACGACGGCCCTGGTAATAGGATTACATGAGTTTTGGGCTCGTCCTTCGTATGACGGAGTCATTCAGGTATCTGACGCGTTCAGTCAGGGATACCAAAGCGGCATTATGAACTGTACATTAAAGAACATACCACTATTGACCATGCCCACATATGTGCATGTTTACCAGCTTTAGCATGCCTGATATGTACCAAGCGATTTCAATTAACATGATGTACATGAACCTGTTTACATTGACTGTCCCAGTGTGATTCTACTGTTAGTGCTGTGAATAAATGTATGAACTGTTCCAGTAGTTACAACCATCATTGGCTTTTGTACGAGTGTGACTGGGTGCATTGTATACCATATATGATCCCAAACACATTCGCGTCTGCACACCCATGTCTCACATCATCATCATCATCGTACAAGGACCATGTATGCTGTCAGCGTGAGTGACCCAGATCTTCACCGCACCATTACCCTGTTCATGTGACATCGACACGCATACCTGGCCAATTACACATCAACATTTGCATCACGCTAAAAAAAACCAACTAACAATATGGTACGACCCTTCGTAACGACCCCTTCGCATAGCATCAGTGCCCCGAATATTGTAACTTTTCGTCAAACGGGATTTTTTTCTTTTCACCTGGACTCATTAGCCATGCAACCGTTCCACACAGATGGTCAACACGTTTGCTGATTAATATGTGGACAGTTTATCTATCGTTCATTCTGGTCATCGCATTGATTTAAGGAGAGGCTAAATCACGCCCATGGACATCTCTTGATCAATCATATGCAGGTATTTTCATTAACTTGGCCAGAATGCCGACCCAGTAGGGGCGTTGCCAGCATCAAACGATAGTAGCGACCACGATCAAAGACACTGGGGGATCTCAGGAAAGACTATCGGCGCTATCAAAGGGCAGTAGTGGTCCCTGAAACGAGCGACGCAAGTTTCCTGCCGGTATTTCGCATCTCGGTGTTAAATACAGAACCGATCGCAGCAGCGAGCGGAGATACGAAGACCAGGGGCGGCTTCTCTCTTTAGTCTGGCGGTCAGATCTCCAAAAGTCTCCTGAGATCTAAAAAGGTGTCAAATTTTCTCACGTCCCACTCATCTTGCATTGGAGTTAGATATATACAGACCATGAAGAAATGCTTGTTATCACTCGTTGGCCAGTCCTTGACAGAAGCACTAGCTATATTTGAAATCTTGTTATAGATTTTCCCCTGGATTTTCATATATATTTGCAGTGAATTCTATTCTGTGATAAACGGTAAAATATAATTGTGTAAAGTGATCAGTGGGCTAGTTCATTCATTCTATTTCACTGGATTTTGTGTTAATTTAAATCTATTAAATTAAACCTTCTCAATAGTTCCAGTTGTAAATGTAATGATATATCTATTATATTCGTTCAAAAGATAATAGATGCTTAAATGCTTAAATCAACTTTTAAAGTCGCGAAGGAATTTATAATTAATAAATTTAGTTAAGTCCTATATTTATAGATGTGTGTTTTAACCATTAGAACTCGCGCAGTGTTTTATTAAATACATAATTAAATACGCGAGTGTATATATATATATATATATATATATATATATATATATATATATATATATATATATATATATATATATATATATATATATATTAGTCTTAACGGGAAATTCATCGCGCTATAGAATGTTATTTGATTTTCATCGTACGTATCCTTTGCGACAATCATCAAATTAAATTTCAATCTGTGAGATAAACTGGAAGATGAACAGTGCCAGTATCGATTTTATTTACTGCCCTACTGTGAGAGAGTACATATTTTCCTGAACTGTGACGGCTTAGTTTTTTCCTCACTGGATTTAATAAAACTTACCGGTCAGTGGTTATCATTACGCATTGAAGGAATTTTACCACCACTTCATTTTCACCCCTGTGTCGAACTGTGTCAGTGCCATCCCATAAACTCCTTTTTATATAATAAAAACACAAAAACTTTTAGGCTTCAAGTCCGGCGATAAGTGGGAATAGTTGCTATCAGCAAACCTCGCTACATCTGGGGCGGGACATCGAAGTACTAGACATTTTCACATATCAAGAGTGTAATTGCTGTTTATATAATTCTATGGATTGTCTGATGCTGCAATCGGTAAGTGTGTGTGAGTATATGAGTGTGGATCCTCACGCGCGTGCATGAATGACAGGAAATTTAATCTTTTTGAAAACCATTTGTTAACTTGCTTTCCGGGTAATACATTTTTCTGAATACCCTGCATTGTTACTTTAAGTGGGATAATTGGTTAACTCTGTTTAACCCCCCCCCCCCCCTTTTTTTTGGTCATTTGCTTAGAAAAGGGAAGAACAATTGGGGAAGAACAGGATTTTTTCTACCACCTATACCTAATATTGTAACACCTCTTTCAGAGTAATTAACTTCACTGTTGGGTTACCTTACCTATGTTCCTGATAACTATCTATCTTTGGACTGGGTTTATCTTTGTCTAATACAAGCGGGAAGGGCTTAGTCGATACCAATCTTCTTCACCCCCCTCATCTTGTTATTTGTATCTTCTGTACTTATGATAATTTTATGCAACACTTGATATTAGTTTGTGATTTGATTTTTTAAGGATAATAAACATCATAAACTTATATAGGACTGTGTTGGAATACCCAAAGCCCAAATTTCCCCTATCTGTTTAATATAGTTTGTATCTACATGCGTCTGTGTGTTTGAAGCACCAAATAGGCGTGAGCGCATATGTGTGTCTGGAAACTGGCAAATAATTGTTTGGCCCGGAGAGTCTGAAGAGAAGATTGAGAGAAACGATTTGTCGTAATAAGTCTGTCTTTACTCTCCTCCAGCACGCTGTGAAGCAACTATTAAATCTCTACATTTTCTATCACTGAGCTTTTCACCATCATTTTTCACTCTAAACAGGACCACTATTTCTAAGACTCTTTCTCTCAAAAGAAATTTACGACAATGACCATCCCTCTCTTCTTCAACTCTTCCTTCCAGATTTGCAGGTTGGATTGGAGATGTGCCTCTGATTTAGCAATCAGGGCAACATCATCAGCAAATGCCATCTCTGAAATACATACCTGTCTCATCTTCCAGTACCCCACTGAATACTTTCTTGTTCTCTCCTTACATGACTTGATAACATCGTCCATGAGGAGTATGAAAAGATAAGGTGACAGGATATCACCTTGTCTCACACCAGTGGTGGTCTTGAACTCTTCTGACTTATGGTTTGCTGTCCTCACATAATTCCTGCAAGACTTGTAGAAACTCTGTATAGCATGAATCAGAGGTGCTGGAATGTTCTTCCTTGCCAAAAAGTCCCAAAGTTTGCTCCAGGGGACCCTGTCAAATGCCTTTTGCAGATCTATGAAACAAAGATGGATCTCACTCTTATACTCAAGGGCCTTTTCACTCAGCTGTCTGAGTGTGAAGATTAGGTCTTGAGTACTTTTGTTTGCATATATATTATATTATATATATATATTATATATATATTATATATATATATATATATATATATATATATATATATATATAATATATATATATATATATATATATATAACATAGCTTTTGATGATTTTCAATTGGAAAATGTAAATGACTTGTTCAGATGTTACCATCTGTCTCATGTTGCTAAAAGTCGCTTTTCCCTGCCTATTACATGCTTCATTTCTGTTTTGCATCTGCAATCATCTATTTCCATGTGATCAAGATATGAGAAACTCTTGATTTGGTCCAATATTTTGACATTTATGAAGATGTCATTGTGATTTGATAAATTGAGGTGCTACATTAAATTACTTCACAACATACAATTACTTATTTTTTGTTTTGTCAGGTAAACTGTTCACTAAATTACTTTACAACTAAGTTGTTGCTTTTTATAAAATAATTGTACGTATGTATTGTATAGACAGGTATGCATTACAGTAATTCAAAACTTAATTTGTATATGCCATAAAAAGTCCTCATGGTTTGATAATTGCAAGTGCTTAATCAAATAAATTTGCTACATACTGCTGATTTATTTCAGTTTTCAATAAATCTGTTTTATGGAGAAATTTGTAAGTTTTCATCGCTTCAAAGCTAAGTTTGTTTATTTTTTAAACAGTGTATGTTAAGTTTGTGTTGCAAAATTGACCCTTTCCCTTCTTTTAATTTTGATATTTGGTCACTTTGTCAATTTTGTGATGAAAAGTGTACACGAAATACATTCAAAGCTCTCTTTCGCGACATAATATATCTGCACTGTCGCAAAGTGTTCGGAGTGAGGGAGGCAAGGGAAAGTAACCCACCACGAAAAAGTAGAAGACAAATTAAAATAGAAGAAATCAGGAAACAGAAGAAGCATACCTGAAAACTTTTCAAGAACGCAGTTGCCACAGAGAAGGAAGGGTTACGACAGGTTTGGGAGCACCTGAAAGGCCAACATAATGCCCTTTGTAGAGCAGAACGGTTGTGCAGGAAGAGAAGGAAGACTCGAAGGGATAGGGAAAGATTCTTCAGGGAGCCCTTCAAGTTTGCCAAAGAACTGTTTGAGCAGCAACGGTCGGGTACGCTAAACATCAAGAAAGAAGAACTGGAAGAACACCTTAGAATGACATATTGAGATGGTCGCAGAGATGAGCCGGTCAGCAGCATGGCAGGCCTCAAATGGCCGAGTAAGCCAGGAGCTGAATTTAACACCAAGCCCCCCAACGGTGCAAGAGGTAGAAAGCATTGTCCAGAAAGCTCGGTGCAAGTCAGCTCCAGGTCCTAATGGTGTTCCATATGTGGTGTATAAGAGATGCCCTGAAGTGCTCAAACGACTGCTCCATTTACTGAAGAATGCGTGGAAAACCCACCTTGTAAGCAAGGAATGGAGAAAAGCGAACTGAGTCTACATCCCGAAGGAGCAAAATTCCACAGACATCAGTCAGTTCAGGCCAATCCCACTATTCAATGTGGAAGTGAAGATACTCTTCTCAGTGATGGCAAAAAGACTCACTACATACCTCCTGTCAAATGGGTACATTGACACTACAATTCAGAAAAGAGGTATTCCAGGTACACCAGGATGTCTAGAGCATGCCACAATGATCTGAGAAGAAATCCAAAAGGCAAAGCCTGACAGAACAAACCTCCATGTAATCTGGTTGGATCTAGCGAATGCTTATGGATCAGTTCCACACCAGATGTTGTGGCAGGCCCTAGAAATGTATCATGTTCCACAAGAGATTGCAGCAATGCTGAAGCTGTATTTCGCAGGGTTTGCTGTCAGATTTTCAACCAGAGAGTACACAACGAAGTGGATTGGCCTTGAAGTTGGAATTGCGATGGGGTGTACTATTCGTGATGGCTATGCAGGTAATCCTCAATGCGGCTGAAGGAATGGCTATAGGTCCAAAGCTCAGTGAAATGTGTCACATGCCACTGCTCAAAGCCATCATGGATGACACAATAATTCTGACATCAGATGAACATCAGGCCCGGAGGATGTTAGCACGCCTGGATGATCTAGTCAGCTGGTGCAGAATGAGCTTCAAACCCAAGAAGTCGAGAAGCCTATCAGTCAGGAAAGGGAAGAAAGCAGAGGACATATTCATGGTTTCCAACCAAAGAATCCCTACTGTCATTGAGGAACCTGTTAAAAGTCTTGGCATGGGGTACGATGCCTCATTAAAAGACGATGCCTCATTAAAAGACTCGAAGGCAGTGCAACAGACAATAGAAATGACAGACAGAGGGCTACAGATCATAGACCAAAGCAGACTCCTGGGAAAGTTCAAACTGTGGTGCCTCCAGTTCATGTTAATACCTAAGTTGCTGTGGCCACTGCTTATATATGAAATAAGCACAAGTACAGTGGAAGCTATAGAGCAGAAGGTCAACAAGTTCATGAGAAAGTGGCTAGGGGTACCACCAGGTCTGTCAGATGAAGCACTGTACTGCAAAAAGTCAAAACTTCTGCTTCCTTTCAAGTCAGTTGTTGAAGAGTACAAAGTTGGAAAGGCAAGGCTTGCAAGAGTCAACTGATGACGTGGTTAAGTCCATTCAGCCCACACTAAAAACGGGAAGGAAGTGGAGAGTGGAAGATACTGTTGATGCTGCCCAAGAGTCACTCAAACTGAGGGAGGTAATCGGATACACACAAACGAATAGACGGGGATTTGGTCATGGAGACATCCGCTGGTTGTCCAAGGCATTAAGCAGGGAGCGCAGAGACATGTTAGTTCAGGAGATACGAGGAGCTGAGAATGATAAGAGGTTGCAAAAATCAGTGCAGCAGGTCCAACAAGGCCAAGGGACTACATGGGAAGGAGCTCTGCAGAGGTCATTGACATGGAATGATATAGGGCATATGGCACCTCTTAGGCTCAGCTTCGTTGTTAGATCAATGTATGACCCGCTGCCGTCGGCCACAAACCTTGTGAAATGGGGAAAGTCGGATGATGAGCAGTGCCCCCTGTGCCAGGGGAGGCAGACACTTGAATACGGGCTCTCAGCGTGTAAGGTGTCATTAGGGCAAGGGCGATACACTTGGCGCCATAACAAAGTGCTAAAAGATCTTGCTGCTGCAATAGATCTGGCAAGGATGAAGGCGAATAGCAAACCCAGGCCGAGCACCGCAAATACATACTTTCTGAGGGCAGGAAAGTCAGCACACCCCAAACCGAGTAATCCTGGTAGCAGTTTACCATCTCTTCTTGACTGTGCAAACTACTGGGAGATGGCGGTAGACCTACCTGGACGAGGGGCATATCCAGAGAGTATCAGAAAATCGCGGAGACGGGATATAGTGCTTCATTCTTCAGCAACGCTTCAGGTCATACTGATTAAACTGACCGTGCCATTTGAATCCAGATTAGACGAGCAACATTCGTTCAAAGCGGCCAAGTATAGTGATCTGGCCGCGGATTTGAGACACGATGGGTTCACTGCAAGGGTCATGGCAGTTGAAGTGGGCGCAAGAGGGCTTGTGGCTGCATCAGTGTATGATCTATTGAAACTGTTGGGGCTGAGGGGACAGTCGAGAACAAGGGCACTGAAGAGGCTTAGTGAAACTGCCGAAAAGGCATCAGGCTGGCTGTGGAACAACCGTAATGGGCAATGGAAATCGTGACAATAAACGATGCGGTACAGAAAATACCAGGAATCTTTCTAAGTCCACAATACGCTGAGTTTTTTGGTGTACTAGTGAACGGGCTGTGACTGAGGGGCAACAGGCGGTGTATATTATAGGGGTGTCCGTGTCAGAATTTCAGTGGCGAACGCGCAGTGGCTAGACTCGTCGGCTTCGCGATGGTTTCTCAGTGTGTGCGACGGAACGAACGTTATAATCGGTCTTCTCTTTGTTACTTTCACAATTGCCTCCACGGCTGGCGGAGTTGTGGATTAAAGTTGCTACCATAATTGAAATGGGTTCATTTTCGATACAAGACAACAGGAGGCTGAGACGCTTGGGAATCATGACCCAAGTGGGCCCGTCCCCCTTAGAGTGTAAAGGAGTATATCGGGCCGAAACACTTGTCGGACGTGGAGACTACTTGTGATGATCAAATTGCTTCCTGTTGTATCGCTCTGTAAAGAGTTTCCTATCATCGTTACAGTGTAATATTTGTTATGAGGACAAATGTACATTAAATCCTTCAAAATTGCTTAGTTATGTCTTATTGTGTGTGTTTAGTCTTCTGCTGTGCCATTTTCTGTATTTTTTGTTGCATAAACTGATACTCAAAAGTTTCATTCTTAAAAATGTTGCATCAGAGTGATACTACTATCAACAACAATCTGATTTTATAGAACAATGTTAAGAATACCAATAAACACTAATTTTGGATGATGAAGATTGTCGTACATTTAGATAGGTATTAGAGATATATTTGGTCCCGTCTGAATAGAACAGAAAAAGTGGGGTTATCTGAGAAAGAAAGGGTTAGAATAGATTCCACGAGTAAATAGATTAAGGTGAAGATTTGTCTCTGGAATGAGTGAATTCTCTAGTCCAGCCTATCCATACGACTATCTTTTGGTAATAGACAATCTATCAAAACCTCCGTATAAATACAATTATAAGTTAACTACTCACACACACACACACACACACACACACACACACACACACACACACACACACACACACACACACACACACAGATATGTGACAACAGGACCCACAAACGTGAAAACTATGGCAAATGGAGATTGGGGCTGACCAACACAATAAATTAAGTTTTGTTTAGTTTAGTTTATTATCAATTAAACTTTACAACATCAAACATATATAAATCAGTATAATCATTGTGCACAGACATAGGAAAATAACCCAACAAGTGCCCTCCCCTCTTGTTGAGAAAAGATCACAAAAGAAGTTAATAACTCAAAAAGTCAAAGATTAACACTAGTCTATAGAAAAGGCAGTAAAGCGAAGAACAAAGTTCCTAGTTAATCTACCCCATAAATAACAGTATTTGCAAAGAAAATAAAGGATGGTACAGTTTCCGTAACTAAAACGTATTCACTCTTACTCTGTCATTAGTGGCCACATCAATCACGACTTACCTAATACTTGGTTAATAGCCCCTTGAACGTAAACATCAATGTATATGTATCATAATCCAGTGTTGTGCTTCTCCGAAGTGAGCCCCAGTTCCTCCACGAATAATTAATTTTCCTAATGGGGAACGCCTACTTTGGTGGTGGGTTATTGGATATGAAAATGTCACATCAGATAGTTCATGTAGCAAAATACAAACAGCGATCTAGTGTTCACAGTAGATAGTAGACAGTACTTTCAATAGCTGAAGGAAACATCTGGTTGGTAAACTGTTAATAAAAATGATGAGGGTATATCCTATTGGTTTTTCTCTCTGGGGTTGAGTGCCGATTATGAAACAACGTATTCTCCTGGATAAATTCACCCGGAAACACGACGGTCAGTAGTCGGGAAAAATGTTATATATATACGAGTATATTTGGCCACAGCGGGCTGATAAAATGGAATGCAAATATCTGGGTATTTTGTATGTCCAGTTATGATTATCACATGGTTTATATTTTTGGTCTCCCTTTTTTAATGAAACAAGAGGACCGAACAGGTCAACATCGAAGACTAGATAATAATTAGAATTGTTACTGGTGCTATTAGACCGCTGGAAGCTGGTTTGTGATCAGCCCTAAATTAGGAAGAAAACAAACATTCAACCACAATATCAATATCCTATCACGCGTAAGGGTATGATCTCTTATTCTCTCCGTCATCTAATTAAATTAACAGGCACACGTGTCTTAGCCTATCTTATCACGCTTCGCTCAACTGGTACGGGCTGGGTTTTAGGTATGCGCCTTTCCCCTCCCTTACTTACTTAGTCGTTCCCCTTCTACCGTGAGGTGTAGAGGTTTGGAAGAGAGAGCGCCAGACCATTCTATCAGCTGTCTTCTTCCTGGCCTGGTTCCATTCTAGTCCTCGGTCCTTCAAAGATTGTCTAATGTTGTCCTCCCAGCGGACTCTGGGTCGTCCTGGAGGTCTGGATCCCTGGCTCTTTGTTTCCCATGCTTGTCGTGGTAGCCGATCTTCTCCCATTCTGCAGACATGGCCAAACCATCTTAGTTGGGACTGTTCTATTTGGGTCTGCAGCGGATGGGATTTTAGGCCTTGACGGATCGTCTGGTTGCGGACCATGTCTCTTCTTGTTACTTCAACCACTTTCCTCAGATACCTCATTTCTGAGGTTTGGATCTGGCTTTTTGTGGGTTGTAGTCATTGCCCACGACTCGCATCCATATGTCAAGACTGGGACATAGGTGGAGCGGTATACAGCCATCTTCGTTTTCTTACCAACCTCTTTCTTGCTGAGGAATCCACGATTTATGGCCTGAAAAAGTCTCCCAGCCGCTGCTTTTCGAGTGGCCAACTCTTCTTTGATGCCTCCCTTTCGGTCTATAATAGCTCCGAGATATTTAAAGTGGTCGACCTGCTCCAGGACCTGTTCTCCCAACTTAATCTGATGTTTTCTTTCTTCTCGTGATATCACCATGGATTTTGTTTTAGAGCTGCTTATGACCATCCCCTCTCTTCTCCAGCTCTTCCTTCCAGACTTGCAGGTTGGATTGGAGATGTGCCTCTGATTTAGCAATCAGGGCAACATCATCAGCAAATGCCAGCTCCGAAATATAGACCTGTCTCATCTTCCAGTACCCCACTGAATACTTTTTTGTTCTCTCCTTACATGCCTTGATGACATCGTCCATAAGGAGTATGAAGAGGTAAGGTGATAGGATATCACCTTGTCTTACACCAGTGGTGGTCCTGAACTCTTCTGACTTATGGTTTGCTGTCCTCACATAATTTCTGCAAGACTTGTAGAAGCTCTGTATAGCATGAATCAGAGGTGCTGGAATATTCTTCCTTGCCAAACAGTCCCAAAGTTTGCTCCAGGGGACCCTTTCCCCTCCCACCCGGTAAAACTCTCAGCGCACAATTTCCGTGTTAATTTAATTATGACTACTTTAACAAATATCGCTTGTCATTACTAACTATTTGTTTCGTCACATGATAATACACTAGTCACATATATAATTACACATAATGAATTAGAAGTGAATTGTACTCCGTCAATTATCAGTCGCCTAGTGTAATTATTAGTCAATTAAAACATCTCTTTCTGGGTGATTAAATCTACATTACAACTGAAATAAAATAGCTATGCGTTATTTAATACGCTAGTCTTAGCACCTAGAAAATCACAGTGAATTATAATGATAAACTTAACACATCAATTCACGTAAATGCTAATTTCTACTACCGCAATCAGAATTAAAACAATCTCCACGGAATGCTATAACACACTTTCAGGTTCTTATGCGTTAATTCACCGCTAAAATCAAATTGCGGAAATTTATTACCCAAACTGAGAACCGTACTTTTTCTTGACTGAAAAAGGTTGATTTCACATTGTGATTTGGGAGGGCAAGTTAAAAAAAAAAAAACGTTCCTCGTGCATTCATAGTTGACACGCTTACGACAGACCCGCCCTCAACCCCCCCCCCCCGTATTTTAAGTTTATAAACTAATAAAACGATATTGAACCAGAGCTGGTCAAGACTGTACTCCACCTCCACGTGTTGGTCCTGGAAACAGTCTGCAGCAGTGCAGTCTGGCTGAGCGAGTACGGATCGCAATGGGAAGGCAAACCCGGTCCCTAAAAAATGCCGTGCTGAAGTCGGATGTGTCGACCGAAAGGTGCAGATATCACAGCTACGGCGTAAACAGACACAACGCAACCACCGTCCTTTTCAGGGCGAACGAGGAAGAAGGAAGAAGAAGAAAAAGAATCAGTTCTACAAGTTAACGGTACACAGGAAACAAGGGAAGACACTGAGGTGGTTAAATCGGTACCTGACTCTGATCTTGAGTTACAGCTGGTTAGACTGATGCGTGACACCTGTTCCCTTCCTAGCTGCCGTTGCCTTCTCTAACTCAAGATCAGAGTCAGGTACCCATTTACAGCTGGTTAGACTGATGCGTGACACTACCAAGTTTTCAACCCGAAACCCGGTAATTTATTGCGGTAGTGGAGCGTTAGAGACTTCACTATACTAGGTCCAGCATCGAGAGGTGGGGCCTACCTAGCTATAAATGGGTACTTAACTTTGAGTTAAGGAAGGAAAAGACAGCGAGGAGGGAAACTGGTCTCCCCACCTCTCGGTGCTGGACCTAGTATAGTGAAGTCTCTAATGCTCCACTACCGCAATAGGTTACCGGGTTTCGGGTTCAAAGCTTGGTAGTGTCACGCATGTCTAACCAGCTGTAAATGGGTACCTGACTCTGATCTTGAGTTAGAGAAGGCAACGGCAGCGAGGAAGGGAACAGGTGTCACGCATCAGTGTAACCAACTGTAAATGGGTACCTGACTCTGATAGGGACTTGAAAGCTGATGATGATGATGATGACTAGCAATTCCCTAGACTTAAGGTTCTTTTATATTTGGACATGCGCCCTAATATAACCGACTAGGTTGAACGGGACGCGCCTCACCAAAACGAGACAAAAGTGTAAAAAAAAAAAAAATTCGAGTAAGTTGTATTTTTTCCGGATTACAAAAAAAAAAGAAAGGACGGACGGGGTGGGTAAGAGATTTGTGACGTCGCGTAAAAAATGTCACAACTCCACGGCCTAGACTGCGATTGGATTCAGGCGAGAAAAAAAGACAAAAATTGTAAGAAAACAAATGTAAGAAATAGTACGGTGCTCGAATTGGGTAATAAATTGCCAAAATATTAATTTGACGGTGAATTAACGCACAAGTACCCACTTTCACAATGGCTCTAGAATAACGAGATAGATTATCCAAAATGTCTGAGCGATTAGATAACTGACTTTGAGAGGACGGAGTACTTATACAGAAATGGTGTTATTATCACTAAAGGATGCGATAATTCACGCCTTCGGTCGTATCAGGGAAAATTTCGAGTTCGACTCCCGAGGTAAAGGATTTTCGTGCTCGCTCGCTCGCGATGCCGAAACGACATCACAAGACCTGGCCATGCGAGCAGGCCTTCTTTGATTTCGTCCCTCTGCCGTAGATTAAATAATTACGTCCGCTGGGATCACGGACATCAAATGTGGTCGGTAAATATTATTATCGCCCTTGCATTTGCTACCGACGTCTGATCTGTCACTATCGATGATTGACATCACAGCTCGCTTGAGAACTCAGGTAAACACCCCTGTTCGCTCCTCTCTTGTTAAGACTGTCGGGTGTGACAATTTTCAAACGCTCATTAGTGCATGTAAACAGGAAAATTAGGCGTGGCTTCACAGTGAGTCTATAGACAGCGAATTGCGTGGTTTTTGCGTCGCAAAATAATGAACCTTAGATGGGGAAGCAAAGGTGGTCGGATCACTGTGGCTATATTTACATATACAAGATATTTGTGACAAAGATGTCACATATTTCATAATGATAATAATACTAACAGTAAGGCATCTCACAATGTTACTACTAGCAACAGTCCGGAAGTTCATAATGGAACTGTTAGCTACAGTCAGACATCTTATAATGGTATTGCAGGCATCCCATAATAATAGTACTAGCACCAATGAGACATCTCATAGAGACCACTGGCAGCAGTCAGACATGTCATAATGATGCTGCTAGCAACAGCCAGAAACATGTTGACACTATTAGCACCAGTTACATATCTCACAATGATACTACCAGCATAATGATATTAACCAGCAACAGTTAAGAATCACAATAATTTTGCTACCAGCAAAAAGTTAAGAATCTCATAATGATGCTACCAGCAACAGTGAAGAATCTCATAATGATACTACCAGCAACAGTTAATACATCATAGATTGACGCTATAATCAGGTTGGTGAAGCAGGTAGAGTGAAGAGCACAGATGGGGTAGGGGTAGTAGGGAGCATAGATTGTGTGGGGAGAGGGTGTTACATGGTAGGAGGAGCAAAGAGAGCATCTAGGAGGGGTGGTAGAGAGGAGGAGAGGGTAAGAGAAGTGTAGAGAGGGAAGGGGTGGGAAGAGCATAGAGGGGGTGTAGAAGGTAGGGTTGATAAAAGGATAGGGGAGGGAGAGTAGAGGCATTATAAATGGGAGAGGGTAGGGTTTAGAAGAGGGTACGGGGAGCGTAAATGGCGTATGGGAAGAGGGGAGAGTAGCTGGGGTGGTAGGGGTAGAGGGAACAGTCTGTGGGGATTGGTCTCAGGGCATAGTTTCCAACAATAAAAGCATTATCACCAGTGTGACGTTTCATAATGATAGTAATATCAGCAGTTAGACCTCTCATTGTGATACTATTAGCGGGGGGGGGGGGGGGGTAAAGTGACTGGTAAAAAAAGGGGGGGGGGGGGGAGGGACGGGGGGGGGGGGGATAGCGGCAGCAAGGTCAAGCATCAGAATTGATAACCACTATCACAGAAGAAAAAAACCAATGGTAGCGAAGATGACAAGATGGAAAAACTGAAGGCAGCACTGAAGAAAATCAAGATGGACAAAGCAGCAGGACATGATTGTATAACACCAGGCAGCCTGGTTCTACAAAACCACACCAACGGATTGGGAGATAGCCATCATAACACCCATTTTCAATAGTGGTGACAACTGACAATGTAAAAATCATAGATACATATGTCTTCTCAGTGTCCGTGGTAAAATCTACTTTAGAATCCAGAGACCGAGACACACGTAGATGAGCCACAAATGGACGAGATCTAATGTGCCTTCCGATTAAACCAAAGTACTCAAGACCTTATCTTGACACTCAGACAGCTGAGTCAAAAGGCCCTTGAGTGTAAGAGGGAGATGCATCTTTGTTTATTGGATCTGAAAAAGGGTTTACAAGGTCCCTTGGAGCAAATCTTGGGACTGCTTGGCAAGGAAGAACACTCCAGAATCTTTGACTCATGCTTTACAGAGCAAGTTTTGCAGAAATTAATTGAGGACGGCAAACCATAAGGTAGAAGAATTCAGGGGTACCATCGGTGTAAAACCATGTGATATTCTGCCACCTTATCTTTTAATACTCCCCAAGGGCGATGTCATCAAAGCATTTAAGGACAGGATGTGACGGTATTTGTCACTACTACTCAGCGGTTGTGGTCCAACAATGGCCAGCTTTGATTGCAATGATGAGTGTTTTCACCATTCTGGGTGTCAAGGCTATTGGAATCCGTACAGTCTATCAGAGGCCGCTTTGGCATGCTCTCTCCTGTGTTGACTTTAAGTTGTGTGAAGGATTCCCTAGGAAGACATAATTCCTCGCTAGGATCAGAGGATAGAGTAAATCTTCTAAAACTGCAGCTTTAATTTTTTCTCCGGATAAACCGGTTGTAAACTTCAACTTCCGCAACCGGAAAAATCATGGACGCTATAATCTTCGCGGGCTCTTGCATGTCTACAATTTCACTAGGTTACTGGTGGGCACTTACCAAAAATGTCGAGATTGCAGCTTCGAATTCAAGACCCGTGTCATATAAATAATATACTGTTTGGTTACCAACAGCTACGTGCTCTTTTTGGGCATATCGGGTTGTCATGATTCCTTGTCCATCTAATTAGCAAGTGTGGAACGTTTTATGGGCATGCTTTTGGCCTCTTACAGTCCGATATTAAATGTGTCTTATTTTTAGGCGAACTACACAATCGCCTTCCAGTTAACAGCAATTGATTGCTCTGTTTCTGCTTGGTGCTGTCCTGTGATTGTGTTGTTTTATTCGTAGCTTGCATATGCAAGTATGGATGATCTGTTTTGTGGGTGCAATTATCGTTGCCGCGCTTACTGTTAGGGTTAATTTCTGCCTGAGCGCTTTCATACCTTTCTGCGAATATTACCAGCTGTTTAAGAGTTTCGACTCCGTGCTCCACCATAAACCGTCTCGTGTCAGGAGTGATCGAGGCCTTAAATTTCTCCACGAATATCATTTCCTGCACCCCTTCAGAAGATTCTTCAAAGGTGCTGAGGGACCCTGCAGCGGTCAGTTTTCTGAGTCTATGTATGTAAAAGTGCCTGATTAAAAGCTGGGAACATTATTATTAATTTCCTAGTCTAAGGGCATTAATCCATGTTTTTGTTGGGATGATAGTTGTCAGGGTAGTGATCCCTCTTGTCTGTTATGTCTATGGTTCGATTTGAAAACCGATGTCAGTTTTGCCTGATATGGTTTCAAACCGTCTATTTTGAGCTGTGCTCAAAAGGTCTTGCGTGTCAGGGCGCATGCGTAGCTTCTGGCGCGATTTTGTAGAGGCCAATACCGAGATTATTGGGCTGTGTTTAAGAGAGTCAAGATGTCTTTTGACAAGTCCTCTGTGGGTCGACCAGATGTCGTATATTATTTCATGTGTATATTCCAACCGCCTTGGAGGCGATGTGAGTGTGGTAATATTTATTCTGAAGGGACAGAAGGTAATTGACTCTTTAAACTGTTTCCCTTATTTGCTAGAATCTTCATGACTCGTATTATCGACAGCTTATGATTTTTCCCTGAGCGGGAAAACGAACCACCTAAGTATCCTGAAAGGAAGCTCACTATGTATTCTGATATTATGCACTAGGCTGGTGCAGCCCGAAGTATTTATATATTGTTTGTATCCCGCATGTCGGCGATACTATGTATACAAGGTGGGATTCCCCTTGTTTGATGAAGAATTACCCGGAGGCCATTTTGAACTGTAAGTCCGCCATTTGTGCGGCCTGTTGGAGACATGCAATATCTGACTTACTAATGTCAGAGTAGAATTTGTTTAAACTCACATATGGGATATATCTTCCCTGAAGCTGATGAGTGAGAGAATTGTACGAGATCAGCTTTACTAGATACATGCATAGCTGGATGATGAACTTTATTAATATATCATGACTATGAACTGTTTTATGACTATTGATATTCATGTCGGCGTACCTGTCGCTTGTGGCGTAATAAAGTCCTGTAAACGTCAGAGGTGTTCCATAACTCTATGAATTCATATCTGTATAACTATAGAGTGTGATGCCATTTCTATGCCTGATTTTCCTACTTCCACGAACCTTTTCAACACGCATTCACAAAACCATTGAGATTCACTCACTCTACATACTCATACTACACATCAAGACATCCACACGAATGCCAGTATTGTTGCGGCCAACCAGGGCCTATATACACTCATGTCAGCCCGCATTGAGCGGAATCATATGAATCCTGACTCTGGGCATTCGTCAACATTCAACACTTAATATTTACAGTGGCCAAACGGTACCTATGCTATTTGTGTCACGGGCACCCGCCACGCTTCAACGCATACAGTGACATTCCGGACTGTTTACTTTGTGCGAGCCTTACACACTTAAGAGACAGCTCGTTAAACTACTACAGGCGTCCAAATATATCTTAACGTTTATGGCCATTTCCCACCTTAACAGACCCCCACTTTTCCAGGTACGTTTCTATTGTGGCAACGAAATGTCTAAATAATTCATGTGAGTTTAGATTCACGAAACCTGCTGCAAAAACAAAAAACAGTAGCAGCGTTATGTTGAAAAAGCTCGAGGAAAGCTTAATTCAACATTTCCTAGTTGTTTTTCTCCTCCATCGGCACCTTTAAAAATACACCACAAGCTGATCCACACACACTCTAAGATTGCTTCATGTTATTTTTCTCCCTCTGTAAGCCATAGGTAGCTGCTGAATATTCAAATCTAGTGGGATAGACATCTAGTTCTTCTGAGGCTTTGGAGTACATATCTAACAAAAAAGGCCGCACTAGGCGCTGCCGCGTGAGAGATGATTCCCCTATCGCTGCCTTCGAAATTTTCCGGCCGATTATCACTACCTCAGACATGGTAATTCAGGAGATACAAAGAGCTGAGAATGAAAAGAGGGTGCAAAAAGCGGTGCAGCAGGTCCAACAAGACCAGTGGACTACAAGGGAAGGAGCCCTGCAAGGGTCCTTGACATGGAATGTTACATGGCATATATAGACTCAGCTTCATTATTAGATCAATGTGTGACCTCCTGCCATCGTCAGCAACTCGTGTGAGATGGGGAAAGTCTGATGATGAGGAGTGCCCCTGTACCATGAAAGGCATACACTTGAACACATGCTTTCAGCTTGTCCTTAGGGTAAGGGCAATACACTTGGCGCCACAACAAAGTACTAAATGAGCTGGCTGTTACAACAGACTTGGCAAGGGTGAAGGCGAACAGCAAAGTCAGACCGAGCACCGCAAATACATACTTTATGAAAGTAGGAAAATCAGCACATTACAAACCAAGTAAATCAAGTCACAGTTTACCATCGCTTCTTGACTGTGCAATGGCTAAGAGATGGCAGTAGACCTATATGGGCTATGGGCATACCCAGAGAGTATCAGAAAATCTTGAAGACTGCCAGATATAGTGCTGCAGTCATCATCATCGCACCAGATTATAATGATTCAGCTGACAGTGCCATTTAAATCCACATTGGACGTGCAACACTCCTTCACAGTAGCCAAATCATATGATCTGGCCACGGACGTGATGAGTTCACGACAAGGGTCATGGCTGTTGAGAAGGGTGCAAGAGATCTCGTGGCGGCCTCAGTATATGATCTTCTGAAGCTGTTGGGGTTGAGGGGACAGTCAAGAACAATGGTGCTTTAGAAGCTCAGCGAAACTGCGGAAATTGCAAAGTGCTGGCTGTGGAACAACCGCAACGGGCAGTGGAACTCGGCACAGTAATTTGTTTTCAACGTAGGGGTTACTTTTACAATTGCCTCCAGCTGGCAGAGAACAGGAGGGAATTTAAAAGCTGCAATCAATGTGGAGTGGGTCCAATCCTCTGCAGAAGACAACAGGAGGCTGACACTTGGGAATCATGACTCAAGTGATCCTGCCCCCCTTAGAGTGTAAATGAAATTAAGGGCCGAAATATTTGTTCGGCGGGAGGACTACTTCTGATGATCAGATTGTTTCCTGTTGTATCGCTCTGTATAGAGTTTCCTATCATATATATATATATATATATATATATATATATATATATATATATATATATATATATATCTATATATATATATATATATATAACCTAGTGACGTCACTAACACGTCATTCTCCTACGGCCGTATCTGCTATGGGACGACCTTGACCTTTCTATATATATGTGCTCTTTAATCATTATAATCATAGTCTTATATATATATATACTCACACACAGATATATATAACCCCAAAAAACAGACACACAGAGAAGATAACTAGATACAGAACTGAAAAAGATGAGTAAAACGAGGAAAGACCTTGTGCGATGCGGCACGTGACAGGAGGATTTGGCATGTGTTTATATAAGGCCTATGCTCCTTGTACTCCGATTCAATTCCTGTTGAGGTTTATAAAGATGGCGGTGCAGTTCTGATAGAGAAACTTCATATGATCTTCCAGCAAATGTGGCAGAGTGAAACCATCCCACACGATCTCAAAGATGCGTCAATTATACATCTATATAAACGTAAAGGTAATCGCCAAGACTGCAACAATCATCGAGGCATCTCTCTTTTATCAATCGCTGGGAAGATATTCGCCAGAATCCTTTTGAATCGCCTTACGGCTCATCTTGACAAAGGTCTTTTACCTGAAAGTCAGTGTGGATTCCGGAAAGAACGTGGAACCACAGATATGGTGTTCGCTGCAAGACAGCTACAAGAAAAATGCCAAGAACAGCACTGTGACCTGTACACAGCTTTCATCGACTTGACAAAGGCGTTCGACACGGTCAGTAGAGAGGGTCTATGGAAGATCATGGCAAAATACGGCTGCCCAAAGAAATTTATCACAATAGTGCAGCAACTGCATGATGGAATGCAGGCTAGAGTTCAGGAAAACGGTGAGCTATCAGAGCCTTTCCCCGTCTCAAATGGAGTTAAACAAGGGTGCGTACTTGCACCGACTCTGTTCAGTATCATGTTTTCTGCTATGCTGACTGATGCTTTTAGAGACGGGGACACAGGAATCGACATTAGTTATCGTATTGATGGAAAATTGTTTAACCTTAGGAGGCTTCAAGCAAAAACCAAGGTCAAATCACACACCATCAGAGATCTTCTGTTTGCTGATGATTGTGCCCTCAATGCTGGCTCAGAGGCTGATCTGCAGCATAGTGTGGATAGATTCTCCAAAGCCTGCGCCAACTTTGGGCTTACCATCAACACGAAGAAAACAGAAATCATGTACCAACCAGCTCCTGGCACAGTTTATACTGAGCCAGTCATCAAGGTTAATGGTGAGAAACTGAATGTTGTGAACAGATTCACATACCTTGGTAGCACACTATCCCATAACATTGTCATTGATGATGAGGTGAACACCAAGATCTCCAAAGCCAGCAGCACATCTGACAGACTATACACCAACGTTTGGCATCGAAGTGGCATTAGTCTACAGACAAAGCTGAAGGTGTACAGAGCTGCGGTGCTTCCAGTGCTGCTATATGCATGCGAAACATGGACTGTATACAGGCGCCACGTAAAGAAGCTAAACCACTTCCATACAGTCTGTCTCAGGAAGATAATGAACATCAAATGGCAAGACAAGATCCCGGATACCGCCGTTCTTGACAGAGCTGGTATCCCTAGTATTGATACTATTCTGATGCAGTCACAGATTCGCTGGGCAGGTCATGTAGTCCGCATGCCAGACCATCGACTGCCAAAGATACTCTTTTATGGTGAGATGCAGAAGGGTAAACGCTCCCATGGTGGCCAAAAGAAGCGCTTCAAAGACACGTTTAAGACGTCAGTGAAAACCTTTGACATAAACCCAGACACATGGGAAGCTGCTGCGCAAGACCGAACTGCTTGGCGCACATCTCTTCGTAAAGGTGCAGCAGCATGCGAATCATCCAGAAGAGCAGCAGCGGAACAGCGGAGACAAGCTAGAAAAGACCGTGTAATAAAACCTTCACATGAAGCAAACATTCCCTGCCCACACTGTCCGAGATCTTTCCAGGCCCGCATCGGGCTCATCAGTCACCTTCGTACCCATAGACTAACCTAACCTATTCTTAAATAATTGGATGAACAGAGTGGTCTTCATCACCCGTGACGGACGAACAACCATGCTCCTTGTGGAGCTAACGGGTATTGAATTGATTAAATAATTATTAGAATGCTATCTTAAAATATTTCTGTATGTTTTAAAGTCAATACATGTAATTATCTTACAAACAAATTAATTATATATATGTATTAATTTTGTAACGTTGTGATTATAATTATTTACAATCGTGACCACCGGAGGAACATCATTTGTGCTATTTGTATTTCGTACGAATGTTTCCTTACTTGTAAACTCCGATACCAAGTACAAAGTAAACGAAAAGTTACCATAGGCCATCGGCGGCGCTAAAGGTGAACATTACCAAAACAGGGACAACTGAGGCCTGTAAACAGTAAATAAATATTAGACAAACATAAAGGTATGTTTTCTCTGCTCACTATATATCCTAATTATAACCCATCAGAGGTTGAAGGGATATTTCTCGTCACCTGAATAAAAAATAAAGTAGGGAACTTAAAATTTCCCTTTAAAAAAGTAATTAGGCCGCCTACTCAGACTATAATTAAGAATAGTTTATTTTAGTATATAAGAATTTTAATGTGCAGAATGTCTACAATAAAATAATATGAAAAACAGAGAATAACAATATTATATTTTTTACAGGATTGCAATTCAACCATATCAGTAGAAGAGGTGTTGAGAAAAGAGAGACTTAGAGAACTGCACGATATAGTAAAGCAGTATGCAACCAAAACCAAAAATTAATATGTAAGGATTACTGAGGGTGTAGTGGGAAATTGAATGTATAATAAGGTTCTCATAATATATATTGATAATAACAAATAAATAGTGAACCAGGTTTCATCCCAAACATCCCAGACTTCACCTCTTCCTATATTTTTTACATGTACAACAAATGTAGCCTACATTAAATATTTGATTCCAAAATTATTACTTCACTGTGCCTCAATTTGTGTGTGTTTGTTGTTTTTTTTTCCCCCCAAAGAATTCTCAACAGCGGAATATACCATGTTTTTGTGTAAATTGTTTATGTGAACATGCACTTATTATATATTAAACTGATGGGAAATTGATAGGGAGTCAAGATGTGCAGTGTTTCTCCATTAGTATTAATACAAGCATAATTGGAATTTATAAAAACACAATGCATGTAGTAAAAAACACACTAACAACGTTAACAGTAGAATATGAACTTGATGAAGGCAGTTTATTGTTGCAGTCAATGAAACTTGCTTTCCTAGTCTTGGAACATCAAGGTAATTCATATATGGCCTTACCAACAGCACAGTCTGGATAAGTAGAAATTACTGGGACCAGCTAAAAAAAATTCTGCTTATCAGGAGTTTGCTCAGAGCTGGACATTTTGCAATCAGAATAAAAGAGAAAGTAAAAAGTAATTATTTTTACCCTTTATTTACAACTGTTTCATCATTTGAGTAGCATTTTTCTACTGTTTCCACTTTTCAAAAGCAAATTAAAAGCATAAAGTATAGCATCATGTCCTTTGTTTGTACCTTAGATGCAAATACCAGAACATTTAAAACTACATATTTCATAATGAATTACGGTGACAAACGAAAATCACAAAATATTGCTAATGGAAGCCGTGCTGGTGTAATGGTTACCACATTGCACTGGTGATCAGGGGTTCAAGCCCGGGCATGGGCATTTGAAGAAGTGTCACCAACTGGGATTTTGACTGAATAACCTGAACAGCTCCTGAGATAAACCCTCTGTGGATGGGAAGGAGTGAAGGTCCATACCTGGTTAGGAGGAAAGTCCACAGGTTCCTCAGCCTTGCAATGACATGTCATTGGGCCAAAGGGCTGATAGCCCAAGTGCTGCTGGTTACGAAAAAAAATAAAAAATTTTTTAAACAAGTCAAGTATAATTATATCACATAAATATTTTGACAATTGTTTGTGGTTTTAAAAGTTTAGCTTTAGCTTTGTCTTTCACCTGTGACTAGTCATTAACTGTAGCTTTAGATCAAGTACTGTTGGTTTTTCAATGACCAGGCAATACCCACTCATCAGCTAAATGTAACATTCCTCATCTCTTCCATCATTTGATAATGAATTATGACTATCAACTCAATTCTCTTAATTGTCGACTATATTTTTAAGTAAACGTGACACATTCATTTTCTCAGGAGACTTGAAATTTGTAGATACTTGGCTTGTCACATTTCTGTGGTAATTTAAAGAACACCATAATCATATGATTCGTCATAAAACTAATAAAAATGCCAAAGCATGTACACATGCTGTTTAACTTCACTCTGATTGCTAAAACAGTAACAGAAGTCACTTTATGGTTTTAAAATATAGACTAGATCAGCAGCAGGCAACCTATGTAATGTGAGGATCTACTTTAGAAACACTGAGCTCTCTAAAGATCTACCTTGATACAATCATATCTGTTTCAGATTCCAGAGTATAAAAAATGTTGAAGAGATGCAGCATATAAGTTATTTGCATCTCTGCAGCATAACCCTCTTACTGCAATTCTGTCAACAAGGCATTGAAAAATTGAAACTAAATTATATTTTACCAAATGATAACGTCACTTCAAATAAAGAATCCCATTCTTATCTTATGCAGTTCATTAATAAAGTGAATTATAATAAGGCTTCTCATAGGATATCAATGGAAACACAGAATAAGTACCTTTAATCCTGGGGATATCACACTTTTAAATACCTTTGAGAAAGAGTAAGTCCTTAGTTTGCTATCATTTTTGTTTTTAAATTTCTATCATGTGAAGATCTACCAAATCATCTCCAGTGATCCCCTTTATTTTCAAGTTTGGAGATAACTTTGAGGATTAGGGTGTATTCACTGCTGGTGTGAAATGCATTAAACAGATGTGGGGATAGGGAAAGATAGTAGCTGTGGGCCACATAAATATTGAAAGTGAAAAAGGAAAGGATAGAATGAAGTAATGGAAAATGATAAAGTATTTATTTTAAAAAAGCAAATTTGTTTATGGCTAATGCAGTTGCATTAGGCCCCACCATTTGACACTAATTATTGCTGTGAGGTAATGCTGCTTAGATATTGGTGTAAATATATGTAGTATGTCTTTATAGTCTTAAAATGATACCCATCATCTGCTATATTTCATTGCCTTCAGGTTGAAAGAAATATGGAATCTAATGTCACATGTCTAATTACAGAAATGAAGCAGGAAATAGACTATGAGGTATGTCAAATATTTATGTCCCATGTAATTCCCCTGGGTCTGTGAAGAGACAAAGAAAGAATATGCCTACTCCACTCTTGAGCGTGTCGTACAAAGTGACTTGTGGGGTTGTGGGTGGGGCTGGCTACCTCATTATGTTAAACAAATTGTCACAGACTCCACTGCTGCAAGTGTATGTGAATGCTTGGTGCAGGCTTCTAACAAGTGGTCCAGCTGTAATGGTGGCTGTATGCTCTGTTAGGAGCACAAAAAGAAGATGAAAGAAAATACTGACATTTGGAAGCTTTCAAGGATGTCATGGTATAATGTAAAATTCCTGAGAGAAAAAAAAGAATGTTTTTGCAATTTGCTGGACATGTAAAGAAATGATTTTAAACAATTTTACGTGAGCATTTTCATAATTTATATTGATCTGTACTGGGAATTTGTTCACTGAAGTCTTAGTTAAGCCTAATTACATGTGTTTACTTAACAAAAAAATTTTTGACTTGTAAGAAACTAAGTTTTTTTTTTTTTTTAAATCAGGCACCAAAGAATATTAAAACAGATGTCCCAACTGTAATTGTTGGAGAAAAGCAGGATTTAAGTTACTGGTCTTTTAATTATACTGGTCAAATAATAGAAGTTAGCAGGTTCCGATTAAAAGGGGGGGGGGGGGTGGTGGGGGCGCAGCAGTTGCATGTCTAAAATATCTTCAACACTTTATGACTTGACAGCCGGCATGGTTGAGGTGCCTTACAACTTTATGACTTGACAGCTGGCATGGTTGAGGTGCCTTACAACTTTATGACTTGACAGCTGGCATGGTTGAGGTGCCTTACAACTTTATGACTTGACAGCCGGCATGGTTGAGGTGCCTTACAACTTCCCCTCCCTACTGCCCCTCCCTACTGCCACTCTTTTCAGTAAAATGTTTACAGAGATTCTCACTACACACAAATCTACGAAAGGAAGGGGAAAACATTTTCTTGTACAGTTATGAACTGAATCAGCTTCTACAGAAGAGAAGAATTATGTTAAAGAGGTTTTCAGTGGAATTACCTCATCTGTTATGGAGCATCTAGAGCTACAAGTAATACCTGACCATCTTTGAGGGAGAAGAAATTCCCACAAAACATTGTTATTGTTATAAAGAATTGACATCATTGCACTCTGGGCAAACCCATAGGTGCTCAGTCTCCATCAGTTTATGTCAAAGAGTGTGAATGCTAACTGTTCCTGTGGCTTGCTGGCTGTAAATACGATGGATGCTTTTTCTCATATGTCCATCTCTACTAGCTTTACGTTTGATGCCAAATGCCAACAGTCTTAACCTTGATGATTCATCTATTGCAGTGTCATTCTCTAACAAGCAATCATTAATTGTGGCTAATATAGTTGCTAATGGAGAATCATTAATTGTTCTCAGTATATCTCCCTTATCCATATCTAATGTCCTCACTAAGTTTGCTCTTGATGCTAGTCTGTCAGCTCTTTCATTACCACATACCGCAGCATGACCAGGACAGTATATCCACACCAGCTCTTGTAGACTGGAAGCTTCTATGAATGTTTTCCATTCATGATGCAACCAACCACTTTGAACCTTCTGAAGCATAGACTGAGAGTCAGACACAATGATAGCCTTTGTTAATGAAGTTTAAGTTATCCACCTTAAGGCTGCAGTAACAGCCTTGACCTCCATTCTCATGCTGGAAGTTGTTATCTTGTAAGCCCCACTATGTTCGGCGATGATTCTGCTCTGTACCCTAGCAGAGAAACCCCAACCAGATTTCTCACCATGGATCACTGACCCATTGTCTACAATGGCATCAAGAAAAAACGTAAAGAAAGACATCTAATCAAGTTACCCTATAAGAGATTTAAAAGAGTTCACAAATTACTGAGGAATTATGTTTATATCCAATGCCAGCAGAATAGAAGGAAGGTTATCTGGTCAAGTGGCTTAAGAAGGGAGATTTAGAAGAGCACACAGATTACATAGGAACAATATTACTATCAGTGCCATCAAAAATATTAAACGGGATCATCTTTGAGAGATTAAAAGAGTCCATATATGGACAGCTGAGAGAAAACAGCAACTTTAAATCATCACCCCGAGCAATAAACGACAAGAAAGGCGACACTCTAACAGAACGTAAAGATATTCTGAACAGATGGAAGGAGTACTGTCAAGAAATGTATACGGAAATAAACAAAGCGGCAGATAACAACGTCATGAATGAAGCGGAACGTGAACCAGAACCTACCATAGAGGAAGTCCGGAATGCAATCAAACACTTAAAAAGTGGAAAATCTCCTGGTTGTGATGAAATAACAGCTGAAATGATACAGGCAGGAGGAGAAGGCAGCGCTCGTATATACCATGCATTATGCTGCAAGATCTGGCAAAGCGGAATTTGGCCCAAGGAATGGAAACGATCAATTTACATACCCTTGCCAAAAAAGGGCAACCTGAAACTGTGCACAAACTACAGAACTATAGCTCTTATAAGCCATGCCAGCAAAATACTTTTACAAATCATAATGAAAAGGATGCAACAAAAGCTAGAAACAGAAATAAATGAAGTACAGGCGGGTTTTCGACCAGGTAGAGGCACTAGAGATCATATATTCAACATGAGGATCATCATAGAAAAGTGTAGAGAATTCAACGTTGACCTACATACTTGTTTCATTGATTACACCAAAGCTTTCGATTGTGTACAACATCAGCAGTTATGGGCTATTATGAAAAATATGGGATTTCCAAACCACCTTATACAACTCATCGCACTGCTGTACCAAGAACAACAGGCAGCCGTAAGAATAGAGGGGGAAACATCAGAATGGTTTGAAGTACAGAAAGGAGTAAGACAAGGCTGTACCCTTTCCCCTTACCTGTTTAACATTTATGCCGAGAATATCATGAGAAACGTAAGAGATGACCAAGAACACACAGAGTTTGACTCATTTAACATCGGCGGGTACCAGATCCCGGAAATCAGATATGCTGATGACACAGTCCTCCTATCGACCAACCCAAAAGGACTTGAACAATTACTTCTGTCCACCAAAAAACACAGCGAGGCCCAGAATCTATACCTAAACACCAAGAAGACCAAAGTATTGACAACAGACAAAGTAAAGACCAAACCAGAAATTGAAATTGATAACGAAGAACTGGAAAGTGAATAATGCCCTCATGTGCATTTTTCAATGAATTCGAATACTTAGGATCAATCATTAACAGCTCTGGCGACTGTGCAGTAGAAATTAAAAGAAGACTTGCAATTGCTTCACATAAGCTAATACAGATGAAAAACCTATGGCAAGGCACAAGCAAAGAAACAAAGTTACAACTGATCAGAGCATGTATATTCCCAGTAGCAACATACGGCTGCGAGACTTGGACACTCAATAAAACAGTTGCAAAAAGGATTACATCATTCGAAATGAAATGCTACAGAAGGATGTTGAGAATACCCTGGACAGAAAAAAAGACCAACAGAGAAGTACTGCACTCACTAAACGTACAGGAACATTGGCTCCTAAATACCATCGCAATAAGGAAGCTGAAATTTTTTCGGTCATATAAAAAGACATAATAGTCTGGAAAAAAACAGTGATGGAAGGCATGGTCCCTGGAAAAAGGGGAAGGGGTCGACCTAGACGACGGTGGACCCAGGACATCACAGAGAGTCTGAACTTGTCTTTGGCTGATGCAGGTCGACTTGCCCAGAATCGTGATGCGTTCAGAGCAGCTGTAATGGAGACAACGTTCTGGAAAGAATATGTCACATGATGATGAGAGAAAAACACACAGGCTTTAAGCAAAACAGATCCTGTACAGACTAGACTGCCACATTGAGCATAATAGTGGAACAAAGTCTGAAATGAGACTTGTCTCTTTACATAGGTTTTTGTGGACTATGAAGATGCACTTGACAGTGCAGACAGACAATCATTTCAGAAATTGGTGAGACATTATAGAGTCCCCCTGAAGATCATTAACTTAATAAAGAAAACATGAAGACATGATGTGCAGAGCTCTTCATGGAGAAAGTTTTATAGAACTACTTGGGATAATAGATGAAGTGTGACAGGGATGTTTCCTGTCACCATTTCTCTTCCTATTGGCTATAGATTGAATTATGAAAACATTGACCTCAACCAATAACTTTAGTCAACAGAAATGGTATCCAGTGACTAAACAACTTGATAATGTAGATTTATCAGATGGCCTGGCTCTCCAGTCCCATAGCCATAATCAGATGCAAGACAATGAAAGCGCTTCGTGTGAGTTTACAGCAAGTAGGTTTGAATATACACAGGGAGAAAAGAAAGATAATGATAATAAATGCAACAAATGATAACAGTATTGCACTTGAAGAAATGCCCCTTCAAGATCATACATAAACCTTGGCAGCAATGTAGACCAAATGGAATGGACTGACAGTGATATCAAAATAAGAATACAAAAAGCTAGAGGATCTTTCATTGCATTGGGAAATATGTGGAGAGCAAAAACATCTTCAGTTCAATGTCAAGTCAGTACGGCATGACTCTGAAACCTGGAGAAAACAAAGACAACAACCAAAAAAGCTAGACTTTCACAAATGGGTGCTTGCATATAATAAAATGATTGAAGTGGTATGACCAGATCACCTTGCAGAACGGATGACAAGAACCAAACAACTACCAGTGGTACAAGAGATGACAAGAATCAAACAACTACCAGTGGTACATGAGATGACAAGAACCAAACAACTACCAGTGGTACATGAGATGACAAGAACCAAACAACTATAAGTGGTACAAGAAGTGACAAGAACCAAACAACTACCAGTGGTACAAGAGATGACAAGAACCAAACAACTACCAGTGGTACAAGAGATGACAAGAACCAAACAACTACCAGTGGTACAAGAGATGACAAGAACCAAACAACTACCAGTGGTACAAGAGATGACAAGAACCAAACAACTACCAGTGGTACAAGAGATGACAAGAACCAAACAACTACCAGTGGTACAAGAGATGACAAGAACCAAACAACTACCAGTGGTACAAGAGATGACAAGAACCAAACAACTACCAGTGGTACAAGAGATGACAAGAACCAAACAACTACCAGTGGTACAAGAGATGACAAGAACCAAACAACTACCAGTGGTAAAAGAGATGACAAGAACCAAACAACTACCAGTGGTAGAAGAGATGACAAGAACCAAACAACTACCAGTGGTACAAGAGATGACAATAACCAAACAACTACCAGTGGTACAAGAGATGAGAAGAACCAAACATCTACCAGTGGTACAAGAGATGAGAAGAACCAAACAACTACCAGTGGTACAAGAGATGAGAAGAACCAAACATCTACCAGTGGTACAAGAGATGAGAAGAACCAAACATCTACCAGTGGTACAAGAGATGAGAAGAACCAAACATCTACCAGTGGTACAAGAGATGAGAAGAAGACACTGGAGATGGACACAGCACACATTGAGAAAACCTGTTGATAGCAATACCAGGCCAGTCCTTGTTCCATAGTCCCCAGGGAGAGAGAGGTAGAGGGAGACCAATGAGCACATGAAGAAGAGAACTGGAGACAGACATGAGGAAGACATAGTAGGATGTGAGCTGATGGCACAAGAAAGGAAGACTTAGCATAAGTTTGTTGAAGGTCTATGCTTCTTGGACAGCTGAAGTATGATGATGATGAATGTTACTATCAGTGTCAGGGAACATCTTTAACTGGATCATGATGAATGTTACTATCAGTGTCAGGGACAATCTTTAACTGGATCATGATGAATGTTACTATCAGTGTCAGGGACAATCTTTAACTGGATCATGATGAATGTTACTATCAGTGTCAGGGAAAATCTTTAACTGGATCATGATGAATGTTACTATCAGTGTCAGGGAAAATCTTTAACTGGATCATGATGAATGTTACTATCAGTGTCAGGGAAAATCTTTAACTGGATCATGATGAATGTTACTATCAGTGTCAGGGAAAATCTTTAACTGGATCATGATGAATGTTACTTTCAGTGTCAGGGAAAATCTTTAACTGGATCATGATGAATGTTACTATCAGTGTCAGGGAAAATCTTTAACTGGATCATGATGAATGTTACTATCAGTGTCAGGGAAAATCTTTAACTGGATCATGATGAATGTTACTATCAGTGTCAGGGAAAATCTTTAACTGGATCATGATGAATGTTACTATCAGTGTCCGGGAAAATCCATAACTGGATCATGATGAATGTTACTATCAGTGTCAGGGAAAATCTTTAACTGGATCATGATGAATGTTACTATCAGTGTCAGGGAAAATCTTTAACTGGATCATAATGAATGTTACTATCAGTGTCAGGGAAAATCTTTAACTGGATCATGATGAATGTTACTATCAGTGTCAGGGAAAATCTTTATCTGGATCATGATGAATGTTACTATCAGTGTCAGGGAAAATCTTTAACTGGATCATGATGAATGTTACTATCAGTGTCTGGGAAAATCTTGAACTGAATCATGATGAATGTTACTATCAGTGTCAGGGAAAATCTTTAACTGGATCATGATGAATGTTACTATCAGTGTCAGGGAAAATCTTTAACTGGATCATGATGAATGTTACTATCAGTGTCTGGGAAAATCTTGAACTGGATCATGATGAATGTTACTATCAGTGTCTGGGAAAATCTTGAACTGGATCATGATGAATGTTACTATCAGTGTCAGGGAAAATCTTTAACTGGATCATGATGAATGTTACTATCAGTGTCAGGGAAAATCATGAACTGGATCATGATGAATGTTACTATCAGTGTTAAGGAAAATTTTTAACTGGATCATGATTAATGTTACTATCAGTGTCTGGGAAAATCTTTAACTGGATCATGATGAATGTTACTATCAGTGTCAGGGAAAATCTAACTGGATCATGATGAATGTTACTGTCAGTGTCAGGGAAAATCTTTAACTGGATCATGATTAATGTTACTATCAGTGTCAGGGAAAATCTTTAACTGGATCATGATGAGTGTTACTATCAGTGTCTGGGAAAATCTTTAACTGGATCATGCTTGAGAGATTAAGAGTCCATAGGGTTAGTCTAGAATTATCATTCCTCTTTTGTTTTTCTTTCTGTTATTTTTATTTCCTTCATCACCTAAAGATCTACTGAGTCATCACCTGTGTTCTACTAATAAATTATGATTGACCAGTTGCAAACTCCTGAACTAGATTAAAAGGAAGAATTTCTAAATTATTATTAATAACTTAATTCTTTTCTGTCACAACCAATCTTTTTGGGACTCACTTATTGCTTACTTACTTAGTCATCCCTCTTCTACTGTGAGATGTAGAGGTTTGGAGAAGAGAGTGCCGTACTATCCTATTGGCTGTCTTCTTTCTGGCCTGACTCCAGTCCAGTCCTCAGTCATTCTGAATTTGTTTAATGTTGTCCTCCCAGTGGAGTCGTCCCTGGCATTTAGTTTCCCATACTTGTCATGGTAGCCAATCTTCTTCCATTCTGCAGACAGGGCCAAATAATCGCAGTTGGGACTGTTCTACTTGAGTCTGCAGTGGCTGGGTTTTGAGGCCTTGCCATATCCTCTGGTTGCTGACCATATCTGTTCTTGTCACTTTACCATCTCCCTCAGATATCTCATTTCTAAGATTTGAATCTGGCTTTTTTTTTGGATTGTAGTCATTGCCCATGACTCACATCCATATGTCAAGACTGGAATATAGGTGGGGCATTATACAGCAATCTTCTTTCTTGCTTGCTAACTTTTGTTGAAAAATCCTTGGTTTTTGGCCTGAAAAAATCTCCCAGCTGCTGCTCTTCAGGTAGCTAACTTTTCTTTTATGTCTCACTTCCAGTCTATAATAGCTTTGAGGTAATTAAACTGGTTGACCTGCTCCAGGATCTGTTCTCCTAGCTTAATCTGATGCCTTCTTTCCTCTTGTTATGTCACCATGGTTTTTGTTTTGGAGCTGCTGATGACCATCCATCTCATCGCCAGGTCTTCCTTCTAGACTTGCAGGTTAAGATGAAGATGTGCCTCTGATTTAGCAATCAGCGCAACATTGTCAGCTAATGCTAGCTCTGAAATACAGACCTGTCTCATCTTTCAGTACCCCACTGAATACTTGTTGATCCTGTCCTTACATGATTTGATGACATGGTCCATGAGGAGTTTGAAAAGATGAGGTGACACAATATCACCTTGTCTTACACCAATGGTGGTCCTGAACCCTTCTGACATATGGTTTACCACCCTCACTCATTAAAAAAAGGTATATTTTTACAAAACTATAATGTAGAGTAGATAAAAGGCTGAGTAACACATTTAACACTACAGGTTGGTAACCCAGTGTTGCGGACAATGATTAAGTGGGATAGAGTATCTCCACTAACGTCACGGGGTTCTTTACTACACTTTAATGTTGAGAAGGTGGTGTGAATCTTCCCCTATTGTATTAGTGAGTGGTCTGTAGTGCTTCTTGTTGTTTGGTAATGGCTTCTCTTGACTTGATGGTGTGTTAGGCGGTGTTCTGTGAAACTAGGCAATGCCCACGATATTACAGACTTCACAACACATCTGGAACACCGCACTTAGATAAAATGTTCTTGGGCGCTTGGCATAGACGATTTCTACAATTTATACATGTAACACAAGATACTTCATCATACGACACATTCTATAACAGTTGACAAGATATATAGATCAATGTTAGCCAATATAAACATTTGGCAGTTCAGAAATCCTGCTGGTGATTTCTAGGAAAATATGTAATGAATTTTGTGTAGATAGCACATGTAAGACTGTCATCTACTTGTAAATAATGGCTTGGCTACATAAGCCACTGTTCATGGGTGAATACACTCTCTAGTTAATAGGTTTGTCACCAGACATGTCCCATACAATAAGAACCCATGGTTTCAATGAAGATAACGTACTTTATTTATATTTAACTGTTCTCTAAAGGACACACTGTGGTGAAATTACAGTGATGCAACGTTAAAATTCCTCCATTTATAAAGATAATAGGTAAAATAACATGTAGGGATAAAAAAAGAGATAAGGTACGATGATACATTCTCGCCCACGCCCGCGTTTTCTAGCGCCATTGAAACTAACTAGTTAAAACATGCAGACTAAACGACCTATCCTTTTAGACGGGGTAGAAATGGAGATAAAGAAAAAAAATTATGACGGTCTGAACACGTGTTTGAATCTAAAGTCTAAAAGACGCAATTGGTAGTTTAAAGAAAAAAATTACGCCACTAGTTGACACAATGTAAGGAAATGGACAAAAAACGACCTTAGCTCTTGTTAGAAACAGACGTATCTTGGACGGTTTACGGTAATTAGTCGTTTTTAGTTTGAATATAGCGGCAAACGCCGTACACGAAGGTCCAAAAACAAATTTCAAAACTAACCTTGAGAAAAGTAGGTTTTTTCTTAATAATAAGTTTAGGAGAATAAAAACTAGCTAGTTTGATAGCCCATCTTAATCTGAGAAATAATATACTTTTAATTACACAGACGGACAGATAACACGGAAGATATTGACGAAAGACTGTATTGTTCACTACAGACTAGCAGACAGTTTTTTGTGCATACTTTGCATAGAATCTTTAGAATTAGGGGGAGACATGTGTGTTTTTAGTTTGTAAATTTTGGGAAAAGCCAAGTTGGGATTAGACTGAGACTGGACCGAAATTGGACATTTGTAGTTTGAATATTTAAAAAGTAGAGGGGAAGTCCGCTGATTGGACAGAAGCTTTCATATTGTCGAAGAAACAGTAGAGGCAATTGCCATTTTTGAAGAAGACTGTCCATTGACACAGTATGTTAATGCTAGAGGTGTAAATTCCAGGAAATATTAAATATTCTCAGTGGAACGCCTTAATCTAGCCAGCAGCTCAGCTGAGTTTTGCTAGTTCAACTTAACTGTGTTCTCAATTCTGAATTGTGGTAAGGGAAAAAGCATTTATCTTGTTTATTTTAATATTGTGAGTGATTGATACTGCCATGTCATGAAAAATGATTACGACAAGTGAGTGCTTACTCTAGGTCCCCAGCAGCAGTCCAGGGTCTAGAGACAAACAAATAATATATGAAAACATATCTAAGACTATGGAAGACAGATCTATATTTGAGATCAGTGGGAACATATCACCCACCTTATTGGATGGAAGAGGAAACTATTGAACATATTTTGGATGCAATGCAGTCTTGGGAAACTGGTGCTATTGGATAACAACTGGGTGAGCTGTGCTGAGTTGGTCAGAGAGATCTGACCTGATCTTTGTAATGTTTTCGTTGTTTTGTAGAAGTACAAGAGTGGATGCCTAAGCAGCCTAACGTTTACTCCATCTACTGTGAGGAGTGGGCTGATAGACTTCTGTACTGCATCATCACAAGCCAGATAAGTGAAGACCTGGCCTGCTGTGGATTCATCAAACTATTCCACAAAATACAATAAATAAAGAAATAAAATCTTGTTGTATAAACACTATAATTCAGTCCATATTACAAAGACAATGAACATTATAAACAGAGATTGGGCATGATGACACCACCCCAACGAGACATCCAGTGCTAGTTTCCAAAGACACTGTAGTTAGTATTAATATTAACCAATGTAATAATATATTTATGTATAAAATTTTCAATTGTTTATTCAATATATATATGCACTTTTATTGATAAATACATATTGTTTCATATGTCCTGACCAGAAGAAACATTTGGTTCAGGACTAAATAAATTCAAAAAATTGTCAAACTTAAATTCTAAAAGCCAGTGTTAGTTGAGTTGATCCTATAACTTAATATTATTAGACTTAGTGTTTATATGTGTGTGTCTATGTATTTAATTACCTACACATCACATTTCATTACCCTAGACATCAAACGTAGCTAACATACATAATAGCAAAATAGGTCTGTTTGAGGTCGTAAGTGGTAGCAGAAAGGCATTCTGTAACTCACATAAACTTTTATCATCAGGAGCCTTCACAGCTGACCTCATCCAGTACATTAGATAACATAGCAATCATACAATAACATCAAAAACCACTACAATATTGGGGTCCTGTCCGGGATTTAGGTATTAAAGATAGTAGGGTCTCCTGGTCCGGGAATTAAACTATTGGGGGACATAAGTTGTATAAATTTAACAGTGTTCCTAAAATTTAAAAGTGGAAAGTAAAAGTTGATGAATCTTCACAGCCAGTGATAATTAATTAATTAATATATTACCTTAGTAAGAATATTTGGTAATTTACCTTAGTCATTGTTAAATTGTGTGATATAGTATGGCAGATCTAGCCAAATTCAGATCGGCTGCTGTGCTGACGGTGAAGGAAATGAACTTGGATGGTCAGGTTTTAGTTCAATATGTAACGTCAGAATGTGACAAGTATATTGAAAGGGAAGATAGGAGGTTAGCTGAAGAGAAGAGGTTACAAATTGAGGCTGACAAAGAACTTAAGAGGCTGCAGATTGAGGCTGACAAAGAGGCTAGGGCATTGGAGGCAGATAGGGAGGCTGAAATAAAAAGGCTCCAATTAGAAGAGAAAAAGGCTGAAAGAGAAGCCGAAGAAAAGAGATTACCTGCAGAAAGAGAAGAAAAGAGATTGACTGCCAAAAGGGAGGCAGAAGAAAAGAGATTGACTTCCGAAAGGGAAGCAGAAGATAAAAGATTGCAAAGGGAGCACGAGTTATGACTAAGGGAGCTGGAATTACAAGGACATGCTCCTGAAAATGGTGTCAGCCCCTTTGCCTCAGATGCCACGCCTAGTCAGGGAGCCTCAAACTCAGCTATGGGGTTTCATTTAGACCATTTTGTTGAGAAAGATGATGACATTGAGGGGTATCTAAGTAGATTTGAACTATTGGCTACTACGTATGGGTTAGAGAGAGAGAGGTGGAGTCTTAAGTTATCCCAAGGGCTTAGAGGTACTTCTTATGAAGTTTTTGCTAAGATGAATAGAGACGACCAAGACAATTATGACATGCTAAAGCAGGCTCTGTTATTGAGATATGAAAAGAATGGTGAATTTTATCATAAGAAGTTTAGAAATGCCAAACTTTTGTCTGGGGAGACATACCACCAATTCTCTGCCAGACTGGAAACCTATTTGGAGAAATGGACTGCTCTGGGGAAGACCAAAGATCTCAAAGAAATGATCATGATAGAGCAATTAAGAGAGTCCGTGGCTCCAGACCTGAGAAAATGTCTCATGGAACAAGGTGCAGAGAGGTTGAGGGAGGTTTTGAATGTCGCTGAGAGGTATCAGGCAGCCCAGGCAGAGGTAAGTGGCACTAAAAAGAAGCATATAGAGAATTTTAAAGCTCCACAGCACTTTAGTAAATTTGATACCAGAGAACAAGGTAATAAAGGTGGGACAAATTTTGATAGGCCACGAAATGATTACCGTGACAGAAACTCACAGTTCAATGACCAAAAATATAATGAGAGAAAACCTTTTAACCAAGGAAAGAGGTGGTGCAAATGGTGTAAGAAGGACAACCATAACACCGAATTTTGTAAAAGGAAACCTTCAAACATTGCTGCAATGAAATCGGGGAACCAGAGATTAAAGGTAAATCCTAATGGACAGCAGGAACCTTATCACCCCCCAGTTTGTGAGGATGTTATTTGTAATGGGGTCACCATAAGGTGCCTATATGATACAGGTTTGGATTATGATTCAGTTGTGAAGGCTAGCCTAGTGGACCCAAATCAGTATACCACAGAAACAGTGGAAATACAAGGGGCGACTAAGGACATACCACTCATGACACTTCCCATCGCAAGGATAACGGTGAAAACTTGCTATGTGGAAGGAGAAATCAGAGCAGCAGTGATAGATGAACCAATCTACCCTCTGATATTGGGGTGTAGATATGTTTTCTTGGGGAATCTCGAGAGACCTGTGATCATGGCAACAGTGCAGACCAGGTCACAGAAAAAGGAGGAAGAAGGTGAACCTATAAATGCTCATCCAGAAGAGATGAGGAAGGCGCAGGCTGAGGATAGGACACTCAAGCCATGTTTTAAAAAATTGCCCAAATGCCACACACCTCCAAGCAAGGGAGAATATTTTATGAAGCACAAATTGCTGTACAGGAAGGCCGGAACTAGATCCACTGGTCATATACAGTTGGTTCTTCCCAAGGCATATAGGGCAAATTTAATAAGGAGCTTACATGTTGGAAAAAATGGTGACCATGAGAAAATAGGTACCATCTGCCAAAAGATTGCTCGAAAATACTATTGGCCGACGTAAATGTCGATATTGAGAACTTTGTAGAAGCATGTGACGTATTTCATGAGGGAACACCCACAAAGGGAAAAAATGTGCAGGATCTAGAAACGCCACGGGGCAAACTTAGGCCTGGAAGGAAAAATAATTATAATAAGGTGGACACAGTGGAATGGGAGCCCCCTTTTCACATGCAGTCTTCACTTGAATGTATTAACATGGCCACTATGCGAAGAGTACAAAGAGTAATTTTACCCCAGAATAAGCTGACAATCCCTCGGTCAGAATTATATAAACTGGAGGAAACTAAAAGAGAGCGAAGATCTCTCACAAGCAACCTAAAGTGGGGAGACAAACCCAAGAAGAAAATTGGTAGTGGTCGATTTGTGAGTGATGATTCTAGGAAGAAAAGTCCTCACTACAATGCTTCTAATGGAAAGGACCCGACGAGTGCCATGAAAAATAAATATGAAAATTTAAAAGTCCATAGGTAAATTATTAAGGACCTGGACAGATGAGAAAGCAGAAGAGACTGTTACCTCATCATATCAATATGTGAACGAGCTGACCACTCGTCTGAAAGCTGGATGGAAACTGGCAAATGATAATTTGAGACAAGCCAGGAAGAAACATGCAGCTTATTTTAATCGGAAGGCAAAGGACAGAGAATTAGCTGTGGGAGAGAAAGTGCTTCTTCTACTACCCAGCAGCCAGAATAAGTTGCAAATTGGATGGCAAGGTCCATATACGGTTCTAGAGAAGGTGTCTAGAACAAACTATAAAATTGACAAAAAAGGGGAAGGAAAAGATATATCATGTAAACCTTTTAAAGAAGTATCTGGACAGACCAATCCAGGAAGGCACCCCCTTACTGACCTTGGCTATCACAACTAAAATGAAAAAGGAACCACTCACCTCACATGAATACCCATTACATCCCTGTGAGACAGCCGCACAGGTAAAAGTCAGTAAGCACCTGACTAAAAATCAGAGGGAGAGAGTTCAACAGGTTCTGGAGGAACATACAGATGTATTAACAGATAAACCAGGACATACAAATTTGCTACAGTATGACATGAAGGTGGTAGACTCAAACCCAATCTGTATGAGAGCCTATTCTGTTCCGTTTGCTAAGGAGAAGGCATTGAAGGAGGAAATAGATTATTTGTTGAAAGAAGGGATTATTTCGCACAGTGAATCTTCTTTTAGCTCCAGTGTAGTTTTGTTGAGGAAACCGTCTAGGGAGCATAGACTGTGCATAGATTACAGGAAACTGAATGCTGTCACAGAAGGACAAGTGGATCCATTACCGGACACAAAACAGTTATTTGCTAGATTGAACAAGGCAAAATACTTTTCGAAGGTGGATCTTAGCAAAGGCTATTGCCAGATTCCAGTGAAGCCTGAAGTTAGACCTTATTTAGCTTTTAGCACCTCGGAAGGACATTATGAATTCAACATGCTACCATTCGGATTGAAAAATGCTCCGAGTGTATTTTCTAGGATGATGCGCAAATTGTTGGATCCCCTGAATAATCCATGTATCACAAATTTCATGGATGATATTCTCGTCGCCACAGAAACATTTGAAGAACACATTAACTCTCTGAATATGTTATTTGATAGGCTCAGAGAAGCGAACTTAACTGCTAGACCAACAAAATGTTGTATTGGATGCAAAGAGTTGGAATTCTTGGGACATACTGTATATCAGGGTAACATGACCCCTGACCCCAAGAACTTGGAAAAACTGCAGAGAGCACCTAGACCGCAAACAAAAAAAGACGTGCGATCATTCGTGTCGTTATGTGGGTTTTACCAAAAATATATCAAAAATTTTAACTCTATATGTGCTCCTCTGACTGATCTGACTCACAAGGGAAATCCAGATAAAATTGTTTGGTCAGCGCAATGTGAATTGGCATTTCAAGAGTTAAAGGAAAAACTCACTAGCAAGCCTATTCTCAAATTGCCTGATTTGACTCAGGACTTTGTGATGAGAACAGATGCAAGCAATGTAGGCCTGGGGGCTGCTCTGTTGCAAAGGTCCTCTTCACCCAATGGGGAACTGAACCCAGTCGCTTATGCAAGCCGCAAGTTGAACAAAGAGGAACAAGGATATTCCACAAGTGACAAAGAATGTTTAGCGTTAATCTGGGCAATAAAAAAGTTCCAAATCTATCTGTATGGTAGGACTTTTGTGGTCCAGACAGATCATCAGCCTCTCGTGTTCTTATCTCAGGCCAAGCATGAGAATGCAAGATTGTTAAGATGGTCTTTATTGTTGCAACCATATCAGTTTAATATTGAATATATCCCGGGGTCACAGAATGTCGGTGCAGATTTCCTCAGTAGGCACCCCTGTGATCAAAATTAGAGTAGTTGGCAGGCGTGAGGAGTTAATTTTATCTATGTGTATCACTGGTTTGGGAACTTGCTTTAGTGCATGTTCTCAGGTGGGGAGATGTGTGGTGAAATTACAGTGATGCAACGTTAAAATTCCTCCATTTATAAAGATAATAGGTAAAATAACATGTAGGGATAAAAATAGAGGTAAGGTACGATGATACATTCTCGCCCACGCCCGCGTTTTCTAGCGCCATTGAAACTAACTAGTTAGAACATGCAGACTAAACGACCTATCCTTTTAGACGGGGTAGAAACGGAGATAAAAGAAAAAAAAATTATGACGGTCTGAACACGTGTTTGAATCTAAAGTCTAAAAGACGCAATTGGTAGTTTAAAGAAAAAAATTACGCCACTAGTTGACACAATGTAAGGAAATGGACAAAAAACGACCTTAGCTCTTGTTAGAAACAGACGTATCTTGGACGGTTTACGGTAATTAGTCGTTTTTAGTTTGAATCTAGTTTGATAGCCCATCTTAATCTGAGAAATAATATACTTTTAATTACACAGACGGACAGATAACACGGAAGATATTGACGAAAGACTGTATTGTTCACTACAGACGAGCAGACAGTTTTTTGTGCACACTTTCACTAAAGTTACATTTTCACGTCCTTGAGACTAAAAATGCAAAAACCAACTGCAGGTGGACTAGGGGCAAAGTAGGAGGATAGTAGCTAAAAATAACTTAGCATAGAATCTTAGAAGTAGGGGGAGACAAAAATTTGTGTGGTTTTTTTCTTGTAGTTTCGTCCAAAAACAAGTGTAATTTTGGGAAAAACCAAGTTGAGACGGACGGACCGACAGAAAAATACTACACACTAGACTGAGACTGGACCGAAATTGGACATTTGTAGTTTGAATATTTAAAAAGTAGAGGGGAAGTCCGCTGATTGGACAGAAGCTTTCATATTGTCGAAAAAACTCTAGAAGCAATTGCCATTTTGAAGAAGACTGTCCATTGACACAGTACGTTGATGCTAGAGGTGTAAATTCCAGGAAATATTAAATATTCTCAGTGGAACGCCTTAATCTAGCCAGCAGCTCAGCTGAGTTTTGCTAGTTCAACTTAACTGTGTTCTTAAATCTGAATTGTGGTAAGGGAAAAAGCATTTATCTTGTTTATTTTAATATTGTGAGTGATTGATACTGCCATGTCATAAAAAATTATTACAAGTGAGTGCTTACTCTAGGTCCCCAGCAGCAGTCCAGGGCCTAGAGACAAACAAATAATATATGAAAACATATCTAATACTATGGAAGACAGATCTATATTTGAGATCAGTGGGAACATATCACCCACCTTATTGGATGGAAGAGGAAACTATTGAACATATTTTGGATGCAATGCAGTCTTGGGAAACTGGTGCTATTGGATAACAACTGGGTGAGATGTGCTGAGTTGGTCAGAGAGATCTGACCCGATCTTTGTAATGTTTTTCGTTGTTATGTGTATAAAATTGGTGCAGAAAGCAGGTGGTTGACACATGGCACAAATTTTGGTTTCAGAGTTTCTGATCTGGCACTACGCTAGTGCCAGATGTTTTTGTAGAAGTACAGGAGTGGATGCCTAAGCAGCCTAACATTTTACTCCAGCTACTGTGAGGAGTGGGCCAATAGACTTCTGTACTGCATCGTCACAGGCCAGATAAGTGAAGACCTGGCCTGCTGTGGATTCATCAACTAGTCCACAAAATACAATAAATAAAGAAATAAAATCCTGTGTATAAACACTATAGCTCAGTCCATATTTCAAGGACCATGAACATTATAAACAGAGATTGGGCATGATGACACCACCCCAACAAAATATCCAGTGCTAGTTTCCAAAGACACTGTAGTTAGTATTAATATTAACCAATGTAATAATATATTTATGTATAAAATTTTCAATTGTTTATTCAATATATGTATGCACTTTTATTGATAAATACATATTGTTTCATATGTCCTGACCATCAAACTCCAATAGAATTCTTACGTTGAGATATACATAATCAATAATTATTCCACATACATGAATAGAAAGCCAGTGGACACACACACACACACATGCATGCACGCACACATGCACACACACACACAGAGAGAGAGAGAGAGAGAGAGAGAGAGAGAGAGAGAAAGAGAGGGCAGAACGCCTCTAGCTCACTCAAAAGCGAAAATCCCACTGACTGTTCCTTTGTTCTACCAACATTGTCAAAAAAACACATGATCGTTGTGAACAGTGTTTAACGCACAGATTTATGAGCCATCATGTCATGACTATATATGAACACTACTATGAGCCCTTCTCATCTGTGATAAAACATCAACAACAATGGTGTGTGAAAATGTATTCAAAGTTGAGAGGGTGTTTTGAGGTGCAAAAACTTTGGTTACAAAATATCCAAACTACTTCACACCCCGAAACAGTTCTCAACACCCAGAATCTGAAATGTTTGGGGAGGGTCATGTTTCGGTTTTCAGAATAAGCCCAAAATATCACCAGAAGTAGCCCAAAGTTGACCAAAATATCACCAGAAGGAGCCCAAAGTTGCCTCACTTAAATTATGTAGTACAATTTATTTATCAGAAAAATATTTTTTTTAAAACTTCATACATAAACTTTGAAATACCTGCACATGTATATTCAATGCTCTAATCACCATCATCAGCTGGTGTCAGACATCTGTTGATGGACCAGAACAGGATTTTCAGCTCATTAATAGGCAGTAAGACAGATGGCCTTACTGTAGATTTTACCCATTGTCATCTGTCTCATAAACTATGGTTTCTATCTAATCATTTTTTGTTTGTTTCGGAAACTTACAAGTAGCCCAGAAGTCAGCCAAAACACTTTTCAGTTTTTGGTATATCTTGATTTTTGGATGTTCGGATTATGGGTTACACACCTGTATAAGAAATAGACATCTAGTCCTTCTATCGACTTGGCCAACTTAAAGTCTCCCTCCATATCAGCATCAGTGATCCACTGTAATCATTTTAAAAATTGACTTTTTTGGTCAAAATTGTTCCAGAAATTCATTATCATATAAATGAGATTTTAAAACATCATTCTGACATTCCAGAATCTTTAACTCAAGTTCTTCTGTCATAGCTTCCTTGAGCAGTCATATTTGTATATGGGTAAATAACAGAAAAATTACAATGATGATTTTGATTAAGATATAACAAGCAAGTTTATGGCTACTGCAGCTGCATTAAGCCTCAATATTTAACAATAATTATTGCTTGGTGTTGATGGTATTGAAGTGTTAGTGTAATATATTTTTATTATAACTTTCTTTTCTTAATGTGATACCTACAGTAGTACATCTAATACATTTCATTGCTTTCAGGTTGGAAGAAATGTGGCAGCTAATGACACAAGTCTGTTTGTAGAAATAAAGCAAGAAACAGATATTTAGGTATGTACCCTATTTGTAACATTGTTTAGAAGATTTAATAAAATTGTGGTTTGGATGTGTTGTATACAGTTAATGCTCAGAGAAGAAAAATTTATATTGTAATATGCTGCACCCATAAAGAATTTATTTTTGACAGTTTTAAGTGATCTTTTTCAGAATTTATGGTTGTCTATACTAGGTATTTGTTAATCTAAAATTCTAGCTTAATTGTATATAGTTAACTAAAGTTCAGGACTTGTAATAAACTCAGTGTTTACAAGGCACCAAAGAATATTAAAACAATTGACTCAAATGTAAATGTTGGTGAAAAGCAGGAATTGAGTTTTAGGTGGTTTATTTTGTATTTTACTGATCACATATTGAAAGTTAGGAGGTTTCACCAAATCCTAGAAAGTTAGGGGGCATTGGGGCAACTGCCTATATAAAACATCTTTCAAACATTGTGACTTGACAGGAGACAAGATTGAGGTGCTTTACCCTCTCCCCTCTCCACTGCTGTTCAGGTTAGGCCCTGGCAAAGACATTTGAAGAAGTGTCGTCGACCAGGGACTGGAATAACCTGAATGGCTCCTGAGCCGACCCAGCTCTAATGATACCTCCGAAATCGGCGAGTATCTGCCTGAATAATGAATAGACATCTGACATTGTGCAGGAAAAAAAGGGATGCTCATGTAAAATCAGTCTCAGGTTAGACATATTAACTGGAGATTTTGCCTCAAGTAATAGCGAGCTTACGATAAAGAAAATAAAAAAAATAAGAAATGCGATATACTAGAGTAGGTTAATTTTATTCTGACTGCCACATAATAATTTATTCTGAATGAAATAAACAAGAAAGAAGGATCAGTCCAATTTTATAATGAATGTGGTGTGGCTATGCCCAGTGCAGATCTCATGAGACAGCTTTTGTGTTTGAAGTCTGTGGGAAAGTTAGTAATGAAAAAAGTGGAAGTAGTGGCAAATAAAAGAAAAAAGTTAAAGAGGTGGCAAACATGTAGTATGCAAGAGCACACCATATGATAACAGAAACACAAGGTTTCTAACAGTATGCAAGGTGTTGTGTAACCTTTACTTAGTAATTCCCCTTCTACCATGAGGTGTAGAGGTTTGGAAGAGAGAGCGCCAGATTATCCTATCAGCTGTCTTCCTCCTGGCCTGGTTCCATTCTAGTCCTCAGTCCTTCAAAGATTGTATAATGTTGTCCTCCCAGCAAACTCTGGGTCATCCTGGGGGGTCTGGATCCTTGGCTCTTTGTTTCCCATGCTTGTCGTGGTAGCCGATCTTCTCCTATTCTGCAGACATGGCCAAACCATCTTAGTTGGGACTGTTCTACTTGGGTCTGCAGGGGGTGGGAATTTAGGCCTTGACATATCGTCTGGTTGCAGACCATGTCTTTTCTTGTTACTTCAACCACCTTCCTCAGATACCTCATTTCTGAGGTTTGGATCTGGCTGTTATGTGTTGTAGTCATTGCCCATGACTCGCATCCATATGTCAAGACTGGGACATAGGTGGAGCAGTATACAGCCATCTTTGTTTTCTTATCAACCTCTCTCTTGCTGAAGAATCCTCGATTTAAGGCCTGAAAAAGTCTACCAGCTGCTGCTTTTTGAGTGGCCAACTCTTCTTTGAAGCCTCCCTTTTGGTCTGTAATAGCTCCAAGGTATTTAAAGTGGTCAACCTGCTCCAGGACCTGTTCTCCCAGCTTAATCTGATGTCTTCTTTCTTCTTGTGATATCACCATGTATTTTGTTTTAGAGCTGCTTATGACCATCCCTCTCTTCTCCAGCTCTTCCTTCCAGACTTGCAGGTTGGATTGGAGATGTGCCTCTGATTTAGCAATCAGGGCAACATCATCAGCAAATGCCAGCTTTGAAATACAGACCTATCTCATCTTCCAGTACCCCACTGAATACTTTCTTGTTCTCTCCTTACATGACTTAATAACATCGTCCATGGGAAATATGAAAAGATAAGGTGACAGGATATCACCTTGTCTTACACCAGTGGTGGTCCTGAACTCTTCTGACTTATGGTTTGCTGTCCTCACATAATTTCCGCAAGACTTGTAGAAGGTCTGTATAGCATGAATCAGAGGTGCTGTAATGTTCTTCCTTGCCAAACAGTCCCAAAGTTTGCTCCAGGGGACCCTGTCAAATGCCTTTTCCAGATCTATGAAACAAAGATGGATCTCACTCTTATACTCAGGTGTCAGAGTGGGAAGATTAGGTCTTGAGTAACCAGAAGGAGTGGACACAAGCATACACAGATGGATCCACTGAGGAGGCAGTAAAGAACTGTGGTGGGGGCATTTTTATAAGATTCCTAAATGGAAAGATCATCCGAAAGGCCTTCCCAACTGGAAAGATCTCCAATTTCAGGGCAGAAGCTATGGCACTACTGCAAGCCCTGAAAATCTTCACCAGACCCGAACAACAACCACCAGCTAAGATAGTAATCTTCACTGACTGCAGATCATTACTGGAATCAATACAAAACACCAGAAATGATAACATGATGAATGAGATCAGATCTGAGCTTAACATCATCCAAAGGTCATCAACCATTGCCCTTCAGTGGGTACCCTCCCATTGTGGAATTGCTGGTAATGAGAAAGCAGATGCTCTATCAAGAAGTGGCAATAAAATGGAACAATACAGCCATCCGATGCCGTATCGGGAAGCAAAAACCATAATCCACAACAAGTAAAAAAATCAGTGGAAGGAGGAAGGGGATATATACAGCAGAGATGACCCAATACACCATCTAAACAGATACCAACAGACCACAATGTTCCGCCTGAGAACCGGCCACTGCAGATTACTAGGACATCTCTATCGCCTCAAGATATCCCACACAAATGAATGCCCATGCAGAACAGGAATCCAGACCCCAGAACACATTCTCCAGAACTGTTCAACCCATGATGAACCGCGACGTGTGACCTGGCCAAGGGGTGCTGAGCTCCAGCAGAAGCTATGGGGCTGCCGCGCTGACCTGGTAAAGACTGTGGACTTCGTCCTGGCGACAGGCCTGCAGATTTAGCATGACTACAAACTGATTGCAGAAAAAGAAGAGGTCTTGAGTACTTTGGTTTGCTCGGAATTCGCACTGGACCTCATCCAATTGTGGCTCAGCAAGGCGTCAGAGTCTCTGCTCTAGGATTCTAGAGTAGATTTTACCAGGGACACTGAGAAGGGATATGCCTTTATGGTTTCCACATTGTTGATTGTCACCTTTTTTTGAAAATTGGTGTTATGATGGCAATCTCCCAGTCCTTTGGTATGGTCTTGTTGCACCAAGCTGCCTGTAGGACCTTAGAAGTAATAGGTTGCCTGATGCTCCCATGTACTTAACCATTTCTGGTGTTATACCATCATGCCCTGCTGCTTTGCCCATCTTGATTTTCTCCAGTGCTGCCTTCAGTTCTTCCATCTTTATGTCATCTTCATCACCATTTGTTTCCTCTTCTGTGCTAGTGGTTACCATTTCTGATGCTTGGCCTTGCTCACCATCAAGGAGTTCTGAGAAATATTCTTTCCATCTTTCCATTACCTCCTTTGGGACAGTAAGCAATTTGCCTTGCTTGTCCTTTATAAATTTGAGAGGGCATTGTTTTTCTTCCTCATGTTCTTAAGGGTCTTATAGAACAATTTCTGGTTTTCTTGCGCATCTTTTTTTACCTTTTCTCCAAAATCTTCCCAGGACTTCTGTTTTGCTGCTAGCACTTTGTTCTTTGCTTCTGTTCTGAGTATCACGTATTCTATATATTTCTCTATTTGTCCTGCTGTGTTTTTAGCTCCTAAGTATTGTTTCCATGCCATTTTCTTCTCTTTTATTTTCTCTTTGACTTCCTCTGTCCACCAAGGTGTCCTCTTTCTCTTGTTCCCAAGTTGGACTTCACCACATGCTTCTGCAGCAGCTGTCATTATGATGTCCTTGAATTTAAGCCACATGGTTTCCAAGTCATCAGGTTGTTCTTCTGTGTTTCTCACCTCTGTAGCAATAAGCCCCTGATATCTGGTCTTAATTTCTGGCTCTCTCAGCTTGTAGGTCTTAATGCTCATTTCTTCCGTTCGTTTACTTGGTTTCTTGCATGATGCTGGGCAGTTCCTAGGCTGAGCAACTCTTTCAGTTGCTCTTTTGGTTGTAAGCAGAAAGTGATTACTTCCAATCTCTGGCCCCCTCCACACTCTAGCATCCTGGACATATTTGAATGAGCTCCTCCTAACAATGGCATAGTCAATCACTGACTTCTCATTTTGTGTTGGTTCACACCTAGTGTATGCAAGTATGCGCTTATGGGGGAACTTTGTGTTGGTAATGATCAGATTCTGCTCACTGCAGAATCTAAGGAGTTGCTTTCCATTGTCATTGGGAGTATCTTCCCCATATCTTCCGATAACTCCACCGCATCTAGCATGGTCATTTCCAACTCTGGCATTGAAATCTCCGAGCATGATAATTTCATCTAGGCAGTCATCCACTGTCCTTTGAAGCAGCTCAAAGAATTCCTCCTTGACCTCTGCTCTCTCATCCTCATTTAGCCTATACACTATGACCAGGTTGATTATGGTTTCTCCCTCTTTTAGTTTTACAACCATAATGTGCTCCGAGACAAAGTTCCATCCCTTGATACTATCTTTTTGGTTTTTGGCCACAATGCAACCCACGGCCCCTTTAGCTCTTTCAGATGTAGGTACACCACTGTAGAGTAGCGTGTTGCCATTGAGATCCATGACTCCTTGTCCCTTTTTCTTTGTTTCCATAATAGCCAGGATTTATAGTTTTGCTTTCCTCATCTCTTCCACCAGCTCCTCTTCATTCCCATTTATACATCTTGTGTTCCAATTTCCATAAGTCGTAGTCCGTTCCAGTTCATCGCCTTTAGAATCAGTCCAGTTTTCTCTCTTGTAGTTCTCGTAATCATAGTTTAAAGTAAACAGGTGGTTGGCCTGTTGTGCCTTTGCATGGTGGAGGGGCTGCCTCCTTACGGCCTCCATGCAGGCGGATCTCCTCCTTTTTCAACCGGGCTTGGGTCTGGCCTAGGCGATGAGTAGTCCTGACAGTTTTTATTTTATGATTCTGTTTTTTTTTCTCTAACCTGCGGCACTTGAGCTTTCCAGCTCTTTTGGCCCAATGACATGTCATTGCAAGGCTGGGGGGGTCAGTGGAATTTCCTTCCAACCTGGTCAGGAGCTTCGCTTTTTCCCATCCACATGGGATTTATGTGCAGGAGCCGTTCAGGTTACTCAGTCAAATTTCCAATCATAAACATTCCTTCAAATGCTGATGCCCGGGTTTGAACCATGAAAACCTGGTTGTCAGTACAATGCCATAGCCATTACACCTGCGCAGCTCCCCTATGATTCTGTTAAGATGGGCTGACATACAGATTCACACAACATAGATTGAGAGAATAAATCAAGCCAGGACAATCCAAGGTTTAATTTGACTTAATACATCCAACAGAAAATATTTTTATATCATTTCAGGCATTACTTCTGACATCACATATCTAGTACCTTCTTTCATGACCCTAGTTACTTGTACTGCACATATTTCCATTATTGTGCTCGGTTTCATAAACAGCAGTTACATTGTTACAGCCTGAAATTTGACTAATTATTCCACTGATAAAAGAGAGGCCCAGCCTGCTTTAGGATTTCACAGTCTTGAATGTTATTAATAAAGTACGCATAAAATAGACATCTAGTCCTTCTATTGACTTGGCCAACTTAAAAAACGTGAGCAAAAATGCATTCAACGACAATATAATGATCTTGAGTCTCCCTCCGACATCACACTTTTTGCTCTGACATCCTTCACAATGCTTTTTACTTCTTTTATAAAGCATGCGCAACAATAATTTGAAGGAACCCTCTGTCAGAGAAACCCGATTTCCTCAATGATCATGCACTACTTACAACACAAGGTACCTTTTGATAAATGAAAACCCATTAAAAGACAATGCTTATAATCAAATCAGCTTACAAGCCTTGAAAACTACGCTGATATCAGAGATGCAGAAAGCTGCTAGATTACAGACATTGTCCTATAGAAGAGATAAAAAAAGCATGATCCAGATAGAAAAGTACAACAGTATGCCAACGCACCCAATGAAGGCAAGACTAGATGATCTGGCATTTGGATGTCTAAAACGTAGCATCTTTGCCCATCAGGGAAAAAGACTTAAAAGACAGCATCAAGAATACCTACCGATGAAGACAACACTACTGAAGCTTACCCTATACCCTGTACCATGGAAACAGGCCAGCAGTACCCTCCAAATTAATACATCAATCAGTTTTCTCACAATTGTATATCTTCTTCTTCTTCGTTGGTCCTGAAAAGGACCTTGGTTGCATTGTGTCCATTTACAGTGAAGCTGCAATATTTGTGCCTTTCGGCCGACTTCAGCACAGCATTTTTTTGAATGAGTGCAATGATCTGCAAAAACAAACTGCTACATTGAGTATGATCCACGAAAGCTATCCCAAACAATCATAGATACTTGCTTACATAGATGGATCAGCAACAAATGCCATTAACTCTTAGTATCCGGCAAGCCCCGTGAAGTGGCGCGGGTTTAGTACCAATTTTACGGCTCGCCAGTTCAAGTGGCGCGCGACGGTAACAATAGCTAAACTAGCGCGTAAAAACGCGGTTTTATCTGCCGTATAGTAAGAGTTAAGAATGGAGGCACCAGTATCTTTATCTCATGTCCTGATAACCACTATGAGACTAGGCATATTCCCACTGGTAAATTCTGTTCCAACTATACAGCTCTAGAGTTCAAGCTCTAGAGCAAGCTGCAAAGAGGATTTATAACACCAACTTTGACTGCCACCAGGTAGTCATCCTCACAGATGCACTGTCTGTACTGCAAGTTATCAAGGGTGGTAAAATCCCGCATCTGAGAAATGAACTAAGCAAGGTAGCTGCCAAAAAGTGAACCATACTTCAGTGGGTACCATCCCATTGTGGTGTACATGGAAATGAAAAGGCAGATAAACTTGCCAAAAATGGAGGAGAATGTGAACAAGAAGATAACAAAATCACATACTTTGAGAAAAAGACAGATTCCAGGCTATCAGAAGAGAACAGAATCAACCCAATGACGACTACCACACACGACTGGCAGGAACAGATCGCCCTTTTTTGCCTCAGGACAGGGCATAACAAACTGAATAAACACATATACAAGCTACCATTGTCTGCTTCACCACTGTGCACATGTGGATTAAATGAACAAACGGCTGAGCATGTTCTACAGGATTGTCCTATGTATGACCAGTTAAGAAAGATATACTGGCCCAATGACTCAACACTAAACTCAAAGCTGTATGGAGCTAAAGAGGAACTCCAGACAATGGTCAAATTCATCATGAGAACTCGTCTGACGGTGCAAACATCAAAGATGTGATTGCAAGAAGAAGAGGAAGAAATCAGCTGCATACTGGTATACAGGAATTGTAAAAAACCCTTTACATAACCTATGATTTTGTATTGCATGTCATCCAGGAGTGTTATTGGAATGGCTTCTCTAAAAATTCAGACATTAATTCCCAGACAGTTGCAGGCATTAGCAGGGAGAGATTAGGAGAGCATAAAGTAAAACAGTCAGATATATGGAGAAATGAAGGTACACATGTAAATAAGCTTCTTTTTTAAGCAATCTCAGTTGAGGCTGAATGCTGTTGCAAATAATGTAGGCTCGTGTGCTGTTTTTATTGTGTTACTTCAAGATGTTTGCCACCCCATGGATCTTCTGGATCATTCTGTAACACTGTTTTCCTCTGTAGCTAATTTATTGGAGGAGGGTTTATAAAGTAGTCATGGTGAAATCGAGCATTAAGAGATCTTATAGCTTAAACTACAACATACAAAATATTGATACTGACATCTTTGATATGCTTGTCTGTAATCTACCGTGACCTGTAGTTAAAGTGGGAATAGTAGCACATTCAATAAGACAGTATGCACATGCTACCAGTCTAGCTGTTGTCTGGAGAATGGTCTGTGGAAAGGGGTAGCTATGTGCAGAACCTGTTTTACAACTATCAGTAAAAGAGTGTTTCATACATTTCTTTCCTCATGAATGAAGGATTGTACCTTCTGTGCTTCTTAAGAAGCATGGGACAATCACAGCATTTGTGGTGATGAATTCTCAAGTGGGCTGTTTTACATGATGAGATTGCAAGCCCTTAGTCACATCTGAAGCTGTTGTCCTCATTTTTTGCCTTCTTATAGAACCCCTGAAACTACATAGATTTTTACCCATAGTGGCAGGTTACAATGGAAGATGGGCTGATAGAATAAGTGAACATAGGAATAAGTACCAAAACTGCACAAGATGATCTCACTGAAGGCTGGCTCAAGTACAAACTGCAGAAAATGTTAAATATAAGTTTTACAGGAAGAAAAGAACACAGTGAGAATCACTGGCATATTTATAGGGATACTGGAAATTAACTGCCTCTTAGCAGGTTGAGAATCCTCTGAGTAGTGTAAGAGCTAATAGATATCCAGGCCACTGTTTCTTATGGTACTTAATTATTGGAAAGAACTCCCATTGATTAAATACAAACATGTATTAGACATCACAGTAACATAAGGTGACCATATTTTCAAAACCCTAATCCGGGACAAAATAGTAGATTTGACCTATTTCAATGCAAAAAAATCGGGACAAAAGGATAAAGAAAAGGTCAAAAGTCGGGACATGTCCCGGAAAAATCCAGTTGATGTCAATTTACAATAATGTACATTTTATACATACATTTGAATAACATTGAATAACATACATGTTACTGTATAAGTTTAACTACTTAAACTAATAAGAGAGAAAAACTTCAATAATCCTTACTTAAGGTGAAGCTGAGTTACTGTACTTTTCAGATGAGTGGATTTTTATCAATAGGTCCTTCTTTGCTAGCAGCATCTTAAAAAACTCGACACATGTTTCCTCACAGTTCACTTTGGTTGTCAACATAGCTTTCAAAGTTTCAACACCTGGCTGTGTTTTATCACTTACCCATAAGCTGTTCATCAAAGAAAACACTCTTTTTGTGGCAGCATTTGTTCCAGGTAGACAGAAAAAAAAAAAAAAAACTCTGCCAACTTCAAAATATTTGAAAATGTCACATTATTGTTTTTGAAGTGGGAAACCATTTCAATCCAACGTTGTGGTTGCACTGTTTTTTTGGCACTCCATTCACTAATTTTCTGAGAAGTAACAAACTGCTTCATATAGACATATTCGTCATAAATTTCAGTTTCTGTAAAGTGGGCTGAAGGCAATATTTGAATCACTAGTGATGATGATATCTCAATATCTGCCCAAATTGGTATTCTGTTCAGCGTTACCCAGCTGTAGGATTCCAGGTCTTGAAAATTTTTTGAAGCCCATTTATTCAAATAATTGACAGCTGTTTCATAGGACAAAGAAACGCTAGCATGAAACTTTTTCACATCCTCCTTTGGAAGTCCTTCCATTTCCAGCTTTTCAAGGATTAGCTTAACTCTTGATGGCAAGAAACAGTCTTCCAGTTTGGACTTCAAAATAGTTTTCAACCTGTTGATGCTGTCAATGACTTCAAACACAGTGACCGTCTGTACCTCTATTTTTTGCACTGCTTCGTGGATTGGAGAGGCCTGACTGTGAACAAAAACAAGCCATGCCTCAGATAGAGGATTTTCAAAGAATGTCTGTATAAAAACTGGGCATCTGTCTTGAGATTGAAAATATGATTTTAGAGGCAGGAACATCTGAAGAACCCTTTCAACAGCAGGCAGCAGAGCAAGCCACCTAGCGTGATCATAACCTAAGATCATCTGGAAGTCTATTTCCACAAACTGGCAAAACTCCTTGAGACTTTCAACTCGTACTGTGTATGATTTGAAGAGTAGATAAATTTTAGCAATAATCAGCTCGACATTAACAGGCAGTACATCTGCAGCTGTTCGAACAGTGTTGTGGAAAATATGACCTGCACACCCAACTCCTATAATACCATGTCCAAGGTTTTCTTGCAGTTTTTTGAAAACATTGTTCTGTCCTTTCATTTCAGCACCTCCAAAATTGGAATTTGTGTTGTCTGCGCATAATCCAACTACTTTCATGTCTAAACCTTTTTCAGTTATGCAGTCATTAAGAAAACTACTTACAATATCAGATGTTTCACCTAGCAATGACTTTAACTCTAATATTTTAATTTTCACTCCATTACTTTGATCAAAGTATCTGACAAGCAAAGGAAAAATCTTGAATTATTTGTGGTTGGATGCATCTGTCAGTACAGAAATAAATGTAGACTTTTCTAGGTCACACTTTAACTCATTTAGAGTATGGGGTGCCAAGACATTTCGAATAATGGCTTCTGTTTTCGTACGAGCACATGCAAATTTTGGCTCTAAAGTAACCTGAATTAATTTTGATGTGCAATCCATAGACCTGAAAGTATGATTGTGTAGCACTGTATGGTATGCAAAGGCGCCTTCTATAGCAGCTAATTGCTCTTCTTGGTCACCAATTTTATCAGCTCTGAAGAAAGTGGTTAACGACGAGCTTGATGCAGCTGTAACGATGGCTCTATTATGTTTCTCACTGCTTATGTGGTTCTTAATATCACCACGTCCACTATGGCTTATCGAAAACCCGGAGGCACATATATTGCATCGTACACTGAAGTTTGATGTACTCTTTTTAATAAACGGATATTCCTTTTGTAAATCTTCATTGAAACTGCATTTACGCTTTGGTACCATTTTCTTACAACAATAACAAATATGCACAAATAGTTCACCGTTTAAATTAAATAAACGTATACCGTACGCAAAATCTTGGTACTTTACCACTACCTAAAATTTCAAATAACTGCGAATATCACATTGGAACTACAAAACTAATTCACGGTCCTGACAGCCTCTTGTGCTGTTTCGGTGCCAGTTCACTAATAATTAAAAATTCCCTCAAGTCAGCCACGGAATAATAATTTTTTTTTTATCTGTGAGATTTATGCCAAATTGGCAAATTCGTCCAAAACCGGGACAAATTGGCGTCCCGGATTGCATCAAAAAAAAGTCGGGACAAATTATCAAAAACCGGGACTGTCCCGGAAAAACCGGGATGTCTGGTCACCTTAAGTAACATCAAAGAAAAGTCTTACTTACTTACTTAGTCGTTCCCCTTCTACCGTGAGGTGTAGAGGTTTGGAAGAGAGAGCGCCAGACCATTCTATCAGCTGTCTTCTTCCTGGCCTGGTTCCATTCTAGTCCTCGGTCCTTCAAAGATTGTCTAATGTTGTCCTCCCAGCGGACTCTGGGTCGTCCTGGAGGTCTGGATCCCTGGCTCTTTGTTTCCCATGCTTGTCGTGGTAGCCGATCTTCTCCCATTCTGCAGACATGGCCAAACCATCTTAGTTGGGACTGTTCTATTTGGGTCTGCAGCGGATGGGATTTTAGGCCTTGACGGATCGTCTGGTTGCGGACCATGTCTCTTCTTGTTACTTCAACCACTTTCCTCAGATACCTCATTTCTGAGGTTTGGATCTGGCTTTTGTGGGTTGTAGTCATTGCCCACGACTCGCATCCATATGTCAAGACTGGGACATAGGTGGAGCGGTATACAGCCATCTTCGTTTTCTTACCAACCTCTTTCTTGCTGAGGAATCCACGATTTATGGCCTGAAAAAGTCTCCCAGCCGCTGCTTTCCGAGTGGCCAACTCTTCTTTGATGCCTCCCTTTCGGTCTATAATAGCTCCGAGATATTTAAAGTGGTCGACCTGCTCCAGGACCTGTTCTCCCAACTTAATCTGATGTTTTCTTTCTTCTCGTGATATCACCATGGATTTTGTTTTAGAGCTGCTTATGACCATCCCTCTCTTCTCCAGCTCTTCCTTCCAGACTTGCAGGTTGGATTGGAGATGTGCCTCTGATTTAGCAATCAGGGCAACATCATCAGCAAATGCCAGCTCCAAAATATAGACCTGTCTCATCTTCCAGTACCCCACTGAATACTTTCTTGTTCTCTCCTTACATGCCTTGATGACATCGTCCATAAGGAGTATGAAGAGGTAAGGTGATTCAAAGAAAAGTCAATAACACTAATCTTGATTTCAGAAAAAAAATTACAATAAACCTTTATTGATGAAAACAAAATGTCATTTGTATACAGTTCAATCTTGTCTACACAGTTACTGAAAGTTCATCATTAAGACTTTTAAGTAATTGATTTAGGTTCAGTGGTCTACAAAGTTATTGATTTTTTTATCATTAGGACTTTTATGAAGTTGTTAGTTCATGGTGGTTTTACCTACAGTAGCTAGATTCCTGACTGCAATCACAGTCACTCCTGATTTATCTAGGTGCTGGAAAAGGCTGTGTGGTGTGAATAGAGCTATCTCAGGGTTCCAAAGCTTTCTTTCCCTGATCTAAGTTTCTTGTCATCAATGAAAAGGGAAGCTCTTCATGTAGACTACCCTAAAGAACCACTTGGTTGTACTTTGTTGCTAACAAAACAAGATTTTGGCTGACAGGTGTATGGACCACAAACCATCTTTCCCAAACAATTTCTCATCTGAAATTAATGAAATCCTGAACACTCTTCCCTTGAAAGAGTGTCAGGGAAATACATTTTCTTTACCATGGTTTAAGAGCATGAAAACTAATTATAATCACTACTACTGTGAAGTAGCCACCATATCAATTACATCCCATTTATGTTAGCTGCCCAGCAACTATCTGTTCTATTCAAGCCAGGTCAACAACTTTTGCTGTGGCGGAAATATCCACTGATTTTGTAATAGAAAAGAGGGAAGTTTAAACTACTGTATGTGAATTAATCTTTATTCATTGGGCTAAAATAATTTTACAGATTTCATGCAAAGTACCATCTATGTGTAGATTTTCATTGTTTTATAATAGTTAAACAGCGTCAAATTCTCCTTTAATTTATGATAGAGGTGATTTATTTATTTATTTTCTGAAAACTTGTTAAGGAGTAACTAAACATTATCTCCCCTTAATTTGATCTGTGCAGCATGCCTCGTTAAATTAGGGAAGTCAATTTTATGAGCTTGGCATAACAAGAACAGAAAGGCTTTGTCATACTTCATGAGAGAAAACATTGTTTAGTCACCAGATGTTTGTATTTATAAAGTGTTTTTTATTTATTTTTTTATGTGACAGTAGATCGTGATTGAGATTGTCATACTTGAATAGGTATTTAGAATATTGTTTAGTCATCAGATATGAGTATTTTTAGTCTCTCCTGCTCACTCTCCTTTACTCTTCTTCTTCTTTGATCCATTTCCGCCGACGGTCAAAGCAGTCAGTGGCTATCATGCATGGTGGCATCTTGTAGGGCAACAACAAATTGATTCCACTTTGTTTGGTTGGCGGCCATTCTTCGTACAGTGCCCCAACTCTGGTTCATTCTTTGCATCTCAGCTTTCCCAGTTCTCCTCCAAGTTGTTTTTGGTTGTCCTCTCTTTTGCTTTCCTTCGGTGATCCATAGCTGTCATAACATGGTCTATTCTTCTTTTAATCTTTGTCTCACTTCTCTTCATGTCTCTCTCTTTCTCTTCTTTATTCTCGGTAGTTTTCATGTTACACTATGGTATTTTTGGTGCTGTAGTCAGCGTTTCTCTTTCTCAGACAACACAGCGCTTACTTATGGTCACTGCGCAAATACCGCAAATGCATCAACCTCAGGTTATAACACACGGCCAGAGGATATACCTTTATTAAGAGTAAAAAGGCATCTTAAAGTCTAGAGATCCATTGCTTTATTGCATCCTACTTGATGGACCTGACGGAAAATGCTACAGTGTCAAATTTCATTGCATCGGCCAGCACATGTATGCCTTCTCATAGTAACCAGTAATTACCGCGTAGGGAAGCTTTCTCATGTGAGACAAAGTTCAAGATTGCTCACACAAGCTCAGAGGTCAGGGAGAGAATTTATGTGTGATTACCCCTCACAATTCAGTGATGTGAGCAACGGGTATATCCCATCCAACGATCTAGAACACGTGAGAAGAGATTCATAAAAGCTAGAAGCTTAGACGCAAATACTACTTACACGCAGAACTTGTGGGCCAAGTGTATCTACATGGCGGGGAATTCTACATTACAAGCACTTTGGTATACCAAGCAGTGTTGTATGATTTCACCCTGTGCAGACTTTTAGGTTTCTGTGCGGACAACATTAGCAGTTGCAGAATTCAGTGTTTGGTGCCTGGTGGTAACAGACAGCCAGTCTTTTGACCGATCAGCAGAACCAAAAGCCAGATATCTCATCAACTCCTAAGCATAAAGGAGCTTAGATCAACGCTCGCACATGTAATGTCATATTGCTGCTGGATGACAGCACCTAACAACCTGCGCCAGGGCTGACAACATTGGATTACATCATCATCATCAGCTGCCATCTCCACAACAAAGGTTGGCTGTAATGGATCTCCAACGTCTTCTGTCTCTTGTCTTGGTGGTGCACTCTGATAGACTCTTTCCTGTCCATCTCTTGATGTTATCTTCCCACTTATAGCAAAGCATAAGGATTATTTTCCTCCAGATATCTCAGAGGTCTCACTCAAAATTCTAAACAGAACTTTCACCTTAATACTCACGGAACTCTATTTAAAGTGCCTTCCAGGGTATTACAAAGTGAACATTACATTCAACCACGTTAGGCAACTCTCATGATAGTCACACCAGTGCTAATGATGATTAGTAGGACATACTAGGACTTTTAGTCATTCAGTGTTTATGTCCATATTATTATTTTTGTTTACCTTTTCATTTTTCTTTGTGTCGTATATGTGGTTTAGGGATTAAATATCTGCACATAAGTTATATCATCTACCAAGTGGTCGAGTGAGTTTCTTACATGTACTGTCTCTTAAATCCATATATGTGTCATTTCCTCAGTATGAGAGGATGGGGGCTTAATAATAATTATAATATTCAGTAAGAATAATAGGGGAGATTTGTCAGAAGGAAAGACAATCCATTCTCATGTGCCCTTCTGAGACATCTCTTTGTGAGAATATTCGCCTTCCTATTCACCCCTCACTTGTATAGGAATCTAACATTTAACAAGCCACTTATGAGATCCTATATATCTTTCTTACATTTCTTAATTTTCATCTATCGTATCCAACTGTGCTGTGACAATTAATGTCCAGTTCAGGATAATGGCACGACAATAGCATAGCTGTTCTTGTAATGGTATCAGGGTCCCTTCTGAGGATGTGGCCAATCCAACTCCAGCATCTGCCAGCTATGATGGTGTGCATGTCCTCCTGGCTACTCTGAACAAGTAGTTCTTGGTTGCTGATGAGATTCGAATAAAAGAGCTTGTACTATGTCTGTTGTTTATTACATGCGCACGTCTTTGGAAAAAAATGACACTGACCAGTATTAAACTCTTGTGTATTGCAAGCAGTAAGTCACAATCAATTTCATAACAATTATAAGCAACATGGTTTAATCAGGTTAAAAAATTATTAATTTCAATGCTTGAATAAAAAAATAATGCTATCATTGTTGAGCGAAGAAGAAAACAGAAGTAGGTACAGAATACAGAATCTGTTTATATTTCCCAAACAGAATGTATTAAATAACACTGAACAAATTAGGTCAGAACTCATGATGGCATTGAAATAAACATGCCCAGGTAGCATTTACACATTCAACAATTTCCATGATTGAAAGATGGGCAGGTGGTATTTGAAACATAATTGTGCATCTGAAATTGTAAATAGAAACTTGTTTGTTGTGAATTTCCCCATCTTTAATGTGCATATCCCATTTAGATAACAACAGTGCATAAATCGTAGAGTTAGTGACTGAAATGTTAGGACTAGGGCTGATAATGACATTACATGTAGTGTGTTCATGTATATACCATTGTATAGATTAGAATTGTCATTATTTTGTACGTTATATAATCACCAAAAATATATGTCATTATCATGTTTTAACAAATTATATTACCAAATCTGCTTTACCAAACAACAGTTTTAACATTACTACTAGCTATATTTCTCAATTGTAATTCATGCTCATGTATAACTATTAGTATAAGTAGTAGAAAGTAGCCATAAGTAATTATTTCTCGACTCATTTTTCAATAATGAAAATTTGAAGAATGCTGCACATAAAATTCAGTTATGTCCATGTTCTATGACATGTCTACTTTAGATATATCTACAATGTGAATACATTGTTACTGTGTAGAAGTAATATTTAATCATGCACGTTGTACAAAAAAAATTGTAGACATATAAGCATAATGGCTTGCCAGTTTATCTTTCTATAATTCATACCTTAGATACATGTACACTTGAACACAATCTTCCTTGATAATGTCTCAGTAGTAATTTATGCCCATGCATGCTAGATAGTGAAATTGCAGGTTCATACCCTTTTATCTGAACACCCACCTGCATGGAGGCTTACCTGGTGTCATTCTTATATGACCACCAGTTATGCACAATTTCTATAATATATGTACAAATGTGGAAGTGAACCTCTGTCTGTGAGGCAAATTACATCCTCCTTGACTCCTTAAATCATCCACACACTTTCAGGTATTCCCCCTGGGGTTAAACTTGTTGAGGACCCAGCACTGCATATGATTAAGATGGACATTTTGGAACGGAAAAAGCAACACAAAAATTTAAAATTTACAAAAGATATAAAGTAACAGGTAATACATCCATCTTTACAGCAGAATTAGTGGAAATCTTTAAAGCTTTAGAAATAGTTGCAGTTATAAAGTGTCTAGGTATACAATTGCAGGCATCACTGAAATTGAGCAAAACTCATTTTATCAAAAACAAAGTTTGAATTTTACTGACACAGTACTGTTACTCCACAGATCTATCAGGTAATGACATGAGGTTCTTGTCTTGCAAAAAAGTTAACAATATAATATTTGTAATATTTTCAGGACTGTTTAGAGGGAAGTAATTCAGAAATAAATTGTTATTACTCATTATCACAGATTGAAAAAAGAGGTACAATCACCGAATGTCACAGACTCTGAGATAATGACTGTAGACATGAATCTGACTCCTGAGATTTATACTGCAGTCTTACAAAATGAAAACTGCAGCAGGAAATCAACAATAGTCTATAATGATTGTACTATCAACAGTGAAAGTGGAGAAGGTTTTAAATTGTGTGGCAGTGTACAATCAGATGAATTAGTAATAGGTACAAAAGAGAAACTTTTCAGCTGTCATGTTTGTGGAGTACAGGTTAGCAAGAAAGGTGACCATAATGAACATGAACTTTCACATATGAGAGAAAAGTGTTATATAAGTAATGTTGGTAATGTAGAATTAGCTACAAAATCCAGTCTATGTCAACAAAAAAGAATACAAAAAGCACAGAAGCATTCTAAATATGATCTTATTGGTATGGGGGCTGCTCATTTTGGTTATCTAAAGGCACATGTAATGCAGCATAAAGAAGAACTACCTAACAAGTGTGATGGTCTTAGTAGGTTTTCTAGGACTGATTATCCAAAGAAACTCATAATGCAGCATAATAGTGAGACACATTACAAATATGATGTCAGTGGAGCAGAATTTTGTCAAAGTGATCACAAGGTGACAAATACAGAAGGAGAATCTTACATGTGTGATGAACTTACAGGACAAAAACTTTATTTAAAATGGAGGAGAGAAACCTTATAAGCCTTATAAGTGTGATGTTTGTGGAGCAGATTTTTCTCAGATTTGTGCTTTAAAGAGTCACAAAAGAAGACACACAGGAGAGAAACCTTATAAGTGTGATGATTGTGGAGCAGGATTTTCTCGGAATGATCCGTTAAGGATACACAAAAGGACACACACTGGAGAGAAACCTTATAAATGTGATGTTTGTGGAGCAGAATTTTCTGAGAATGGTCATTTAAAGAGTCACAAAAGGACACACAGTGGAGAGAAACCTTATAAGTGTGATGTTTGTGGAGCAGAATTTTCTCAGAATGGTCATTTAAAGTGTCACAAAAGGACACACACAGGACAGAAACCTTATAAGTGTGATGTTTGTGGAGCAGAATTTTCTCATAGTTGTGCTTTAAAGAGTCACAAGAGGACACACACTGGAGAGAAACCTTATAAGTGTGATTTTTGTGGAGCAGAATTTTCTCAGAATGGTCATTTAAAGCGTCACAAAAGGAAACACACAGGAGAGAAACCTTATAAGTGTGATGTTTGTGGAACAAATTTTTCTCAGATTGGTGCTTTAAAGTGTCACAAAAGGACACACACAGGAGAGAAACCTTATAAGTGTGATGTTTGTGGAGCAGAATTTTCTCGGAATGATCCGTTAAGGATACACAAAAGGACACACACTGGAGAGAAACCTTATAAATGTGATGTTTGTGGAGCAGAATTTTCTCATAGTTGTGCTTTAAAGAGTCACAAAAGGACACACACTGGAGAGAAACCTTACAAGTGTGATGTTTGTGGAGCAGAATTTTCTCAGAATGGTCATTTAAAGTGTCACAAAAGGACACACACAGGAGAGAAACCTTATAAGTGTGATTTTTGTGGAGCAGAATTTTCTTATACTGGGGCTTTAAAGAGTCACTAAAGGACACACACAGGAGAGAAACCTTATAAATGTGATGTTTGTGGAGCAGAATTTTCTTATACTGGGGCTTTAAAGAGTCACAAAAGGACACACACAGAAGAGAAACCTTATAAATGTGATTGTTAAAGTCAGTTCTGGTTTAAGCTAAGGGATGTAAACATTTATATTCTTGCATGTCAGGTCAGATTTAGTTGTTTATCTCCCTTGACTGGTTTAAAATTATGTGATCCAGAAATCTCTCGAACTTTCGAGAAGGAGCGAAGTTCACGTTGCGCGGTTATCGGTGCATGCGTGACTGGTTTTGAGCGGGACTGATATGCGATATCTCGTGACAGTTTGCTCTGTTTTTTTACCGGGCTGGTCAGCCATGTTTTGCTGATTGTGTATACGGGGAATAGTTTTGTGTTATAGAAATGTTGGAGATTTCCCCGAGATATTTCTGAAAGCCAAGGATTGATGGCTGGTATTTATGTGACTTATTTCTGATGCTGTCCGTGAAGGTAAAAGTACATTTTGTTATGATACAGAGAACATTATATATTTGAAGCCTGGCACTCATGCGGCTTATTTTCCAGAGATGTACCTGACTTGTTTTGTCAGAGGATATACAGAGAACATGATATATTTGAAGCCTGACACTCATGTGGCTTATTTTGCCAGAGATGTGCCTGACTTGTTTTTTCAGAGGATATACAGAGAACCTTATATATTTTGAAGCCCGGCACTCATGCGGCTTATTTTGGCCAGAGTTTTACATGGCTTATTTCGTCAGAGAAGGTAGAGAGGAATTACTGACGTACTGCTAGCACTGCGATACCTGCAGTCTATTCAGAGAAGTCGTTGATATTGGATTTATGTACCATTTATTAACTATACATGGATTTTTGATGTGTACCTGAGATGTCAGGAGTGATTGTGAGCTGTACTTATGACAGTGTACTGTACATGTGACTATGTGCTTAATGATGTCCTTGTGACTGTAGCCTATTATTAAACAGTGTAGAACGATAAAAAGTTAATCAGTGATGGCCTATGCGGCTTGCTGCTCACCTGGACACATGTGCGGACATGTTTTTATTTAGCTCTACATTTTGGATATTTTATTCTAAGTGGTTCCCATTTAATATGGATGGTTTATACATCCCTGTGTTGGCGGTTTTGTTTGACATACAATGAAATTGTTTATATTGCAATTGTGTTAAATTCACGTATTAATATTGTGTTTTTTCTGTATGGAATGACGGTATTGTGTCCTGCCACCATTTGTCGATAAATCGAAAACTACTTCAACAGTTGTTACACATTCTAAATTCTGATGGTGACCTTCTGGCTATGGAACAATACACAATGTTAAATTACAGGGCTTGTCAGCCCTCAGGCATGTAATGTGATCATGGCGAGCGGGGAGAACAGCGTCGTCGTATCAGCGATAGTAAAACCACCCAGAGATGGAAGATTACGTCCCTCTACAGTCACTAAGAGCTACTGCCTTAACAAAGAAAAAGCCATACAAAGAAAACTTCACGCTTGGAGCAACCCTCCACATCTGATCATCAAACAAACGAACAAGGGTCAATGTTGCTCTGTTGAATTCCGTAACAGTCAACATTACGAAATTTTCAAACACACTTGCCTAGAATACTACAAAAGCTGTTCCATTGAAACCCGGAGCGATCAACTAAACGCTATTGTTGAGGATAAAATAAGCACGGACCTCCTCACAATACATCTGTATCACACAAAAAATAAGATTTTAACACAAGGAACGACAGAGTGCGTACAGACATGGTTGGACGTCGAATTTTCTCACCTCCAAAGATCAGCTCTAGATAAAACCATGATTGTAACTGATCCTACTTCTTCTCCAACAATGATAGGAGACGAGTCTACCAACGCAAAATCTCAGCTAACCATTGAAGCCAGTCCTCCTACCCCTGATCTACCACCACCAACCTGTGATCCAACACCACCCACTTTTGATCCAACACCACCCATATTTGATCCAACAGGACCCACCTTTACCCCTGATCTAATACCACCAACCTGTGATCCAACACCACCCATAATTGATCCAACAGGACCCACCTTTACCCCTGATCTAACACCACCAACGTGTGATCCAACAACACCCACTTTCGATCCAACACCACCCATATTTGATCCAACAGGACCCACCTCTAATGGACCGACAGCTCAAAAGCCCACAATAAATTATCTAGAAGTTCACATCAACCAACCCACTGAAGTCAGCGTAAACCACACTTTGAAAAATGCATTCATCACTTCTTCAGATAACCCACCCAATATGAACGAGACCAACCCATCCTGCCTCCCAGATACAGCTACTTTCCAAGTCAGTGTAAACCACACTTTGAGTGATGTATTCCCCAATTTTTCAGATAACCCATCCAATATGAACGAGACCAGCCCATCATGCCTCCCAGATACAGCTACTTTCCAAACAAAAGTGCCTGTCAATAGCGCAGATGTCTACTCATGCTCCACAAAATATCTATTAGCAAATGAGTGTGTTATTGGAACAACTAGGCTAAGCCAACGAACAGAAAAAATGTCAGTGTGTTCTCTTGGAAAAACAACTAGGCTAAGCCAACGAACAGAAAAAAACACTTCTGTCAGGAGCTGACAGGAGAACAATTCATCATAATTGACTTAATCAGACATCTCCAGAATGATTGACACCATAAAACAAAAATTTCCCAACACATCCACATATATTTCGTCAATTATTCCACCCAGCTATGGTAAAGCACGCCAAACTGTGGATATCAACAACAAGGTGCTTTACACTTTTTGTTCAAAGCATAACACGTCTTTCATAAACAACACACCCTTTTTCACATCTAAGTCAGGTGCGCCAAAAAAACTGCTATACAGAGATCAGGTACACACTTCTAAACTAGGGACCAGCTACCTAGCCAAAAATTTAAAGTTTCCTCAGAGGACACACCAGAAACACACACATTCATTCACCAGGGACACAAATTATACACTTAACTTAGTAAACCCAGGCACAACAGCTCATAACCATCAATCACCGTCCTCAGCTGACAAGCAAGTATCTAGAAAAGCTACATTTAAGCCCACCTCCCACGCTAACCTTTATGACCAAATGTATCCGCCACTACCCACACAACAGTCCAGCCAGCTGATAACTGCACAACAGACACCACTGGACAGATGGACAGATTGGACTACAAGTAACACCCATTCACTTAATCGCAACGCAGGAACTACAGCAAGAAAATGGGAGTTCTCTCACCCCGTCTCCACCCGCACAGAACGGAATTCTCACAATTCATCCGTTTTACGGCAACTGACTCAATATAGTCCAGAAATATTAATGCAGGCTCTTCAGATGTCTATAAACGGCTCTACAGAACAAGATTAAAACCAAGCAACTTAAAACTGTTTTTTTTAAAAACAAGTTTGCAGTGTAACATTCGACCTGACGCGTTCTCTTCGGAAGCACTTTAGTGACCTTTGTCCTGAGATAAAAGACATAGCTGAGTATCAGCGTAGAACTTTTAACTGTCACTTTTGGATGTTAATAATTTTTTTATTTTTTTATTTATTACATTGTCTGTTTAAACATTTCTTTCTGTTTGTCAGAGCAGGGCATATCTAAATTTGTTTCCGATTTAGTAATAACTCTATCGTATTAATACTATTGTTTTCTTATTATTATTATCTCTGTGCTTATTCCTCTCATTCCTACGCTCACCATTCTCTTTTACATCTCTTTTACATCTCTTTTACATCTTTTATACATCTGCACCTTCGTTTTTTCATATTGAGGAAAATTAGGAAATCCTCACAAAACTAACTAACTAAGTCACAGCGTGGACCTTTAACTGTCCCGGAAGGATTAATTCTCTACATTGACTGTGGTTGAAGTAAAAATATTCCTTTTTGTTCGGAACAGACTGTATTTTAAGATAAAAACCACACTTTTTGCAGAGATTAAGATACTGTAAACAGTGTCCACGGACTCTAGCAGTGCATATTTTATTACTTGTCTACAATTTTGTATAAACCATTGTGTACCAATTTTATTGCTTCTTACTCATTCCTACTCCCCTCATTATTTCTTTCCTATTGACTATTATCATGTCCGAGTGCAAAAACTCTAATCAAAATATAGGCAATACCACTAATTCATGGCTTAAACTATCAGGGCTTAAAATTGGTCATTTAAACATTTACCACCTGCTAGGTAAGCTTTCTGAAGTCTCCACCTCCCTCCAACAAAACTTCCACATATTTGGTTTTTCCGAAACCCGTCTCAATGACAAAATTACAGATGATGAAATTAGGATTAATGGATTCACCACCATTCGCAGGGATCCTAACAGACAACATGAAACAGGGCTAGTCATATACATCTCAACATCTCTTCAGTACAGACGCCGTGATGATCTAGAACATACTGGCATTGAATGTTTATCTTCTTCTTCTTCTTCGATCCTTAACCACCGACCGTCAAAGCAGTCAGTGGCCATCACGCCTAGTGGCGTCTTGTAGGGCAACAACAAATTGATTCCACTTTGCACGGTCGGTGGCCATCCTTCGTACAGTGCCCCAACTCTGGTTCATTCTTTGCATCTCAGCCTCCACATTCCTCCACAAAGTTGTTTTTGGTCGGCCCGAACGCTTTCCCCAGGGGTCCAAAGCATGCAGCTGTTCTTTGGCATCGGGTCCTTCTGAGGACATGACCGCCAACCCAGCTCCAGCGTCTGCCCAGCTATGAAGATATGCATGTCCCTCGGTATTCGGCCAAAAGATTTGGTGAATTTTTCTTAGGCATGTTGTGTGAACAGAGGACAATTTTGACATTTCCTTCTCTGTGACTCTCCAGCATTCCGCACCATAGAGAAGCACAGAAAGCACGCAACTCTGGTATAATCTTAATTTTGTGCTTGTGCTGTGTTGGGAGGACTTCCAGATGTTATTTAGGCTAAAGAAGGCTGTTCTTGCCTTATTCATTCTGATGTTGATGTCTTTGCCTGCCCCACCGTCTGGTGTTACTATGCTTCCTAGGTATGTGAAGGTATCTGTCTGTACCAGTTGCTGATTCCTTACTGATATGGGCTCAGGGTTGCTCACATTGAGCGTCATGACCTCAGACTTCTTTAAATTGATGTTCAAGCCCACCTGCTGGCTAAATTTATTAAGTCTATCCGTTTTTTCCTGGATGTGTTGATGTGAATGTGCCAGCAGTGCAATGTCATCTGCATATTCCAGATCTTCCAATGTTGAAAATGTAGTCCATCTTATTCCTCTTGGACTGCCCTCTGTTGTCTGGCGCATCACCCAGTCTATGACTGTTAAAAATAGAGTGGTTGATAAGGGGCATCCCTGTCGTACTCCTGTCTTCACCTCGAAGGTTAGGTTGCTCTGCCCAACACTACACGTAAAGTTGGCATAGAGGCTTTTTATGATTGACACTATGCAGCTTGGAATTCCATAAGCCCTCAGTATTTTCCATAAACTGTCCCTATGTATGCTGTCAAAAGCCTTTTCAAAATCAACAAAATTTATGTAAAGCTGTCTTTGCCATTCTGAGCACTGCTCTATAATGTTCCTGAGAGTGAATATATGGTCTACACATCTTCTGTTCTTTCTAAATCCTGCTTGTTCTTTCCTCAGTTTGTAGTCTACTGCCTTTGAAATTCTCTGTATAATTATCCTGCCTAGTATTTTGCTGGGAACTGAGAGAAAAGTGATTCCTCTCCAATTATTGCAGTCTGAAAGATCTCCCTTCTTGGGCAATTTGACAATTATTCCTTTGTTCCACTCTGATGGTGTTGTCCCCGTTTTCCACACTTGTGCAAATAGTGGTTCTAATAGTTCTGCTGCTAGCTCAGGGTCTGTCTTAAATAGCTCTGCATTTAGGTTATCATGGCCCGGAGCTTTACCGTTCTTTAACCCTTTGATTGCTGTGATGATTTCTTCTTTTCGTGGAATGTCTGTATTTACATCTAGATCGTTTTCAGCCTCAGGAACATTCAATTGTGTCTCTGGTATTTCCTTGTTCAGAGTTTCTCTGAAGTGCTCTGCCCATCTTGTTTCCTGTCCCTCTGCTGTCTTGATGAGATTTCCTTGCTTATCTCTTACTAATGTAATATTGTTTGCACCTTGTTTTCCGCTGATGAATTTAGTTATTTTGTATACTGTGCTTTGTTCGTTTCTCAGTGCTGCCTCTTCTGCCTGTTTTGCAAGATTGTCTAGGAAATTCCTTTTGTTGGCTCGGGTTTGGCGTTTAACTTCCCTGTCCAGTTGACTGTACTGTTCGCTATATAGTTGCTTTAACCTGGGGGACTTTGCTTCTGTTTTCTTTCTTTTCATTTCCTTTCTCATCTTTATGGTGTTTAGTGTTTCTGGTGTTATCCAGTCTTGCTTCTTCCTTTCCTGGAATCCTAAGCATGATTTGCTGCTTTCCTTATATATTGTTGAAATGGTGTTGAAATTCTGGTCTATATCATCAGTCAATGTCTTTTCCTGGCTTTTGGCAAATTGATATCGTTTCTTAATGTCGGCCGCAAAAGCTTTTCTGGTAAGGGGGTCCTTCAATTTGCTGATGTCAAACCTTTTCTGTGTAGTTACAGTTGGTCCAGCCCTTCTTAGTTTCACTTTCAGTTTTGCTACTACTAAATGGTGATCGCTTCCCACATCTGCACCTCTTCTTACCTTCACATCTTGTAATGCATGTCTCCATCTACCGTTAACCATGATGTGGTCTATCTGGTTTCTGTCCTGACCATTTGGTGATTCCCATGTTAACTTGTGAATTTCCTTATGTGGGAAAAGTGTTCCTCCAATGACCAGGTTGTTAATGCTACAGAAACTTATTAGCTTATCCCCATTTTCGTTTGCTATTCCGCTGCCGCATTTCCCCATTGTTCTTTCATTATATGTATTGTGTGTACCAACTTTCGCATTGAGGTCTCCCATTACTATAACAAGATCATATCTAGGTGTGTCCTCCATTTCTTTCTGCAGTTGTTGATAGAATTCATCCTTGACCTCCTCATCGCTATCATTCGTTGGTGCGTAGCATTGTATTATTGTAGTGTTGGTGAATCTCCCTCTCAATCTCAATCGTATCAGTCTGTTGTTGATGGGTTTCCATTCCAGTAATGTCCTTTCTATCCCTTTCTGTAGAATAATGGCTATGCCTTCACTGTGCTGTCCATCCTCTCTTCCAGAGTAAAGTACTGTTTCTCCTGTTGCTGTTTTAACTTTTCCTGCCCCTGTCCATCTGCTCTCGCTTATCCCCAGGATGTGTAACCTATAGTTTCTCATTTCTGCCGTGACCTGTCTTAGTTTACCTGTCTCGTACATTGTCCTGACATTCCAAAATCCTATTCTTGTATCCTGTTTTGCGGTCAGGACATCCGTTTTCATGTCAGTGGCTTCCTTTCGGCTTTCACCACTGACAGTCATACGAGCCACAGACTCCGAATGTCCATCCCGCAGCAAAGTTTGTTCATTTGATGTTGTTTCCGTAACTTCATTATTTTTTTTACATAGACAGGGGTGTCAGCCCTGTGCTAAAACCCCCAACCTGGAGGACCAGGGTACCAGCTTTTGTCTGACCCCTACCCACACAGACCAGTCCAGCTTGGTTGAACCTACCAGGAGTAAAACTCCCACTGGCATAGCTCTGGGGATTGTCAGGGTACGCAAGCTGCCATACCGCTACAAGGTATAGGTACCATTGATGGCAGTGAATGTTTATGGCTGGAAATAAAACTCCCCAACCTGACCCCCGTTCTAATTGGTTACCTGTACCGAAACCCTAGCTCTTCTGCTGTATGGTTTGACACATTCTCACGAATGATGGACAATGTTTGGGCTTCTTTGAAGGAAATTATTCTACTGGGGGATTTCAATATTGACCTTCACAAACTGAACAACACATGGAATGATATCACCATCTCATACAACCTCAGACAGTTAATCAATCAACCCACGAGAGTAACAGACTCATCATCTACACTAATTGATCATATCTATACGCCCTGCCCAGAAAACATTATAGAATGCACAGTCCCACAGACATCATTAAGTGACCACTATCCTATTTGCTGTACCTGGACAAGAAAGGGGTTTAAAGCACCTAAAATGGAACACATCACAGTCCATTACAGGAATTTCAAAAACTTTAACATTCAATTATTCCTACAAGACCTACAAATATCCCCTCTCTCATACGTGTACCAACTTCCGCATCCAGAAGAAGCCATAACATACTGGACACAAACTTTCAACAACGTATTCGACAAACATGTTCCTATAAAGCAGGTTCGGGTCAAAAACATCAGAAAGACCCCATGGATAACCAACGAAATACTATCAACAATGAGAGAGCGGGACGAAGCACATAAGCTCAAAGATTTCAGCAGGTATCGGATGCTTAGAAACAAAGTACAATATCTCATTCGTCAGGAAAAGAAACTACATTTCAGAAAGATGATTCAAGACAAAGCAAACAGCAAAGAAGTCTGGGCAGCCATTAGAACACTAACACACAAATCAAAGTCACTAAACTCTTTACCAAAAAGCTGCTCCCTCACGGCAACTCATTTTAGCAACCACTTCAAAACAGAAATTAGCCTTCTCAAGTCGACACTAAAGCCAATGGACTGCGATATTAGTAAATTGACAGTCTTCTGCAACACTGAACACACCACAACAGATCTAAGACATATTCCTTTTCTAACAGTACATGAAGTTCTCAAATATATATCTTGGCATTAAAAAACAACAATTCATCTGGGCTTGATGGTATCAGCAATAAGATTCTACGTTACGCTGCGCCCATCATTTGCGACTCCTTAACCTATGTATGCAACCAATGTATTGCACACAACTACTTCCCCACAGCATTTAAATCTGCCAAAGTGTACCCCCTCTATAAATCTGGCTCACATAGCGATCCCAACAGCTACAGACCAATATCCCTTCTATCATCTCTTTCAAAACCACTAGAGAAACACATTTACAACACCACATTTCAACACTTAACAACAAATAAACTGCTCATTGATAGCCAGTCAGGTTTCAGACCCAAACATTCCTGTCACACAGCGCTCACCAAAATGGCAGACAACTGGCTGTCGAACATAAATGATGGAAAATTATGTGGTGCTGTTTTTGTCGACTTCAAGAAAGCATTTGACATGATTGACCACACTATCTTGGTTCAAAAGTTGGAAACCCTCAGAATAGGCTCTAATCCACTAAACATCATCAAATCATTCCTGGCAGATCGACAACAGTTAGTGCTTCACAACAACTCGGCATCAGATTTCTCGAAGGTAGTTACAGGAGTACCGCAGGGCTCTATTCTTGGGCCCCTACTCTTCGCAATGTTCATCAACGACCTGCCACTACATCTAAAATATTCAACTTGTGACCTCTTTGCAGATGATTGTACTATCTACACTAGTGACAATGACTGCATGGCACTTGAAATGACTCTTCAAAGCGATGTAGACGTACCAGCTAGCCAAAATAAAACACTTCTTAGACGCAGACACTAGACTATTGTTCTACACCTCACATATACAGACACATCTAGATTACTGCTCTACACTATGGGATTGTTGCCCTGCTTCCACCTCGAAGAGACTGCACTCCCTGCAAAAGAGAGCAGTGCGTCTGATCACCGATAATCGCACGACACCACACACAAGGAACTTTAAAATGTGTGAATATTTTGTTTTTATTATCCAAATATATATTCATAAAATATTATTATATAATGTAATGTATGTGTGAATGTACCCACATAATACTGTACTTTAGAAATGTGAGTCGTGAGAATGTACCCGCATACCAAAAATACAGATTAATTGTAGACGGATTGACCGCATGAGTGAGTGTCGGTATACAGAATTTATTTATTTTTATTTATTGTTTTATTTATTTTATTTTATTATTACTTTTTTCCCCCATTTACTAGCTTGTTTGTTTCAACAACAAAAAATAAACCCTACTCATTTTTTTTATTATGCTTGCATACTGTAAATGAATGCTGTTATGGTAAATTTATAATGTTGCATGCCTTTAAATTAATGCTTAAAGCATCATGTGGGAATGAAAGGATATAGTATGCAAGATTAATGAGAGTGGAAGGGCAGAATGTTAGACGGGCCTGCGCGCCCAATTCTTTACCCTTCGAAAATAAAGTTCGTTCGTTCGTTCGTACCTACAAACTGTCCTGCATCTACCTTTATCAGTGGCCTTTATCAGTGATGTTTGTGGAGCAGAATTGTCTTATAATAATAATAATAATAATAAATTCTTTAAGCGCCAAACACGGCGCATAAGGCAGAAACCAGTGCTCTCCAGGTTGTTCGTTGTGACGCCACTCCTCTTAGCTCTTGCACATTAATTGTCTTATACTGGGGCTTTAAAGTGTCACAAAAGGACACACACAGGAGAGAAACCAAACCTTATAAATGTGATGTTTGTGGAGCAGAATTTTTTTATACTGGGGCTTTAAAGAGTCATAAAAGGGCACACACTGGAGAGAAACCTTATAAGTGTGATGTTTGTGAAGCAGAATTTTCTGAGATTGGTAATTTAAAGAGTCACAAAAGGACAAACACAGGAGAGAAACCTTATAAGTGTGATGTTTGTGGAGCAGAATTTTCTAAAATTGGTAATTTAAAGAATCACAAAAGGACACACACAGGAGATAAACCTTATAAGTGTGATGTTTGTGGAGCAGAATTTTCTGAGATTGGTAATTTAAAGAGTCACAAAAGGACACACACTGGAGAGAAGCCTTTAAGTGTGATGTTTGTGGAGCAGAATTTTCTGAGATTGGTAATTTAAAGTGTCACAAAAGGACACACACTGGAGAGAAACCTTATAAATGTGATGTTTGTGGAGCAGATTTTTCTCATATTGGGGCTTTAAAGAGTCACAAAAGGGCACACACTGGAGAGAAACCTTATAAGTGTGATGTTTGTGGAGCAGAAGTTTCTGAGATAGGTAATTTAAAGAGACACAAAAGGGCACACACAGGAGAGAAACCTTATAAGTGTGATGTTTGTGGAGCAGATTTTTCTCATACTGGGGCTTTAAAGAGTCACAAAAGGGCACACACTGGAGAGAAACCTTATAAGTGTGATGTTTGTGGAGCAGAATTTTCTGAGATTGGTAATTTAAAGAGACACAAAAGGGCACACACAGGAGAGAAACCTTATAAGTGTGATGTTTGTGGAGCAGAATTTTCTGAGAATGGTAATTTAAAGTGTCACAAAAGGACACACACAGGAGAGAAACCTTATAAGTGTGATGTTTGTGGAGCAGATTTTTTCTGAGATTGGTAATTTAAAGAGACATAATAAGGCACACACAGGAGAGAAACCTTATAAGTGTGATGTTTGTGGGGCAGAAGTTTCTGAGATTGGTAATTTAAAGAGACACAAAAGGGCACACACAGGAGAGAAACCTTATAAGTGTGATGTTTGTGGAGCAGAATTTTCTGAGAATGGTAATTTAAAGTGTCACAAAAAGACACACACAGGAGAGAAACCTTATAAGTGTGATGTTTGTGGAGCAGATTTATTCTGAGATTGGTAATTTAAAGAGACACAATAGGGCACACACAGGAGAGAAACCTTATAAGTGTGATGTTTGTGGAGCAGATTTTTCTCATACTGGGGCTTTAAAGAGTCACAAAAAGGCACACACTGGAGAGAAACCTTATAAGTGTGATGTTTGTGGGGCAGAATTTTCTGAGATTGGTAATTTAAAGAGACACAAAAGGGCACACACAGGAGAGAAACCTTATAAGTGTGATGTTTGTGGAGCAGAATTTTCTGAGAATGGTAATTTAAAGTGTCACAAAAGGACACACACTGGAGAGAAACCTTATAAGTGTGATGTTTGTGGAGCAGATTTTTTCTGAGATTGGTAATTTAAAGAGACACAATAGGGCACACACAGGAGAGAAACCTTATAAGTGTGATGTTTGTGGAGCAGAATTTTCTGAGAATGGTAATTTAAAGTGTCACAAAAGGACACACACAGGAGAGAAACCTTATAAGTGTGATGTTTGTGGAGCAGATTTTTTCTGAGATTGGTAATTTAAAGAGACACAATAGGGCACACACAGGAGAGAAACCTTATAAGTGTGATGTTTGTGGAGCAGATTTTTCTCATACTGGGGCTTTAAAGAGTCACAAAAGGGCACACACAGGAGAGAAACCTTACAAGTTTGATGTTTGTGGAGCCGAATTTTCTGAGATTGGTAATTTAAAGAGTCACAAAAGGACACACACAGGAGAGAAACCTTATAAGTGTTTTGTTTGTGGAGCAGAATTTTCTGAGATAGGTAATTTAAAGAGACACAAAAGGGCACACTTAGGAGAGAAACCTTATAAGTGTGATGTTTGTGGAGCAGATTTTTCTGATACTGGGGCTTTAAAGAGTCACAAAAGGGCACACACTGGAGAGAAACCTTATAAGTGTGATGTTTGTGGAGCAGAATTTTCTGAGATTGGTAATTTAAAGAGACACAAAAGGGCACACACAGGAGAGAAACCTTATAAGTGTGATGTTTGTGGAGCAGAATTTTCTGAGAATGTTACATTAAAGAGTCACAAAAGGACACACACAGGAGAGAGAAGAATTAAAGAGACACAAAAGGGCACACACAGGAGAGAGAAGACTTAAAGAGACAAAAGGACACACACAGGGGAGAGAAGACTTAAAGAGACACAAAAGGGCACACACAGGAGAGAGAAGACTTAGAGACACAAAAGGGCACACACAGGAGAGAGAAGACTTAAAGAGACACAAAAGGGCACACACAGGAGAGAGAAGACTTATAAGAACACAGACAGGGAAGAGAAGACTTATAAGGACACAGACAGGGGAGAGAAGACTTATAAGGACACAGACAGGGGAGAGAAGACTTATAAGGACACAGACAGGTGAGAGAAGACTTATAAGAACACAGACAGGGGAGAGAAAACTTATAAGAACACAGACAGGGGAGAGAAGACTTATAAGGACACAGACAGGGGAGAGAAGACTTATAAGAACACAGACAGGGGAGAGAAGACTTATAAGGACACAGACAGGGGAGAGAAGACTTATAAGGACACAGACAGGGGAGAGAAGACTTATAAGAACACAGACAGGGGAGAGAAGACTTATAAGGACACAGACAGGGGAGAGAAGACTTATAAGGACACAGACAGGGGAGAGAACTTAAAGAAGAGAACTGGAGACAAACATAAAGAGGACAAAGAAGACATGGAAAGACTTTCAGCAGATGTCATGTGACAGGAAGTCCTGTGCTTCTTGGGTAGTTTGTGGGTGATGATAAAATCTTGGCACACAACGATCAAGTGAAGCACCCGTTATGAAATTTAATCATTATACTGCTAACACTGACACGTCACTTGTGGCAGTACTTGTTATTTAAAATGAAAGTCGCTAATTACAACATTTCTGTTAAGTCCAGATGGTCCCCAGTAATATATCTTATGTAGCACTTCGTAACTTTTTAGTCTTAGTCCCACACCCTTTTACAGTATCTTAAGTAGCCTCACATTCATTTACAGCACCTCAGGTAGTCTCACACCCCTTTACACTATCTTAAGTAGCCTCACATTCCCTTACAGCATAGTAAGAGCCTCTCACCTCCCATTATGACATCTTAAGAAGCCTCACACCCCTTTATCTTCTAGCTTACAAAACATGTCAGAAGCACAAAGACAGGTATAAACGTACCTGTTTACACGAAATGAAAACTTATTTTATTGATATATTCAGTGTGTGTATTGAGACCTGAAAATGGGTCATTAGATTAATAAGCACATCAATTAAAAATGCTTGTTGGAGTCATGTCTAGTGCTTGTTCATGGCAGCTGTAGACATAATGAACACAATTGTCACCAACATTATAAACTTTATGAAGATGGTTTATATCTTATATAATATATATATTCACTGAATTCACATTGTCAGTGTTATATTTGACAAAAAATTCATTCTCTGTGTTTATGTTGATATGCCTTCCAAGCTATCTGGCATGTCAGGTTTCACACCCACATTTAAGAAGCACTGCTGTACAGTTAATGGTTGATGCTTTATACTTTGTTGCTGTTCATTTTTTTTTGAATTTATGTATGACCAAAGTTTGTGTCATTTATTAGTTTTTGTTAATTGTGAACATTTATATTAACTAAATTATTTCAGTGGTTTGGTGTATACTAATAAACTGTATTACTAATGTTGCCACGTGTTTTGAGAATTGATAGCTGCAGTGGACTTGTATGGGATGTTTTAGTTTTATGTCATTCGTGTCTTTTTCATGTGTTCCTAGGTCTCCCTCTCTCACCTTAGGGATTACAGAACAAGGACTGCCTGATAATGATGTCAAAAGATTTCATCTCGGTGTGTGTCCTATCCATCTCCAGTGTCATCTTATCTCTTGTTCCACTGGCACTTGTCTGGTTTTTATCAGTTCCACATTAGTAATCTTATACCACTTCAATCCTTCTAATGTACACAAGTACCCATTTATGAAAGTCTGTAGCTTTTTGGTTGTTGTTTTTGTTGTTCATGTTTCAGAGCCATACAATAGGACTGACTTGACATTTCAATTTGAAGATTTTGATTTTTGGGTCTGACTTGATTTGTTTTGAGCTCCATATGTGTATGTTGTTTACTCATCACATTTTATAATTAGTAGTATTGTTGTTGTGATAAATCCACAGCATATTTGGTGTTGACACCACGTGCATACGACTGTCAGGAGTTGGGGAACAATAATAATGTTACAAGTGCACACTACCGTGGGCTGGTAAAAATGGTAATCTGGATTTTGTAAGTCCAGTATTTATATTTATAGTTCTCCAATATCATTGGCGATTACACGCTCGTAAATGAAATGGATACGACCAAGAAAATAAAAGAAAAAAGACCGCTGGTTCGTCTACTAGATCAGGTTAAAAAAAGGTAAAGGATCCACTTACATGCCTATTGAAGCATATTGGGAATACGGTGTTAGGCCCGTATTTTCTTGACCATCGACACAATAGGGGTGATGTGGTCAGCTTTACGCCGTCTGCCTTAACCTTCCCAGAGTGGTTCTGGTACCCAATTCATGAGGCTGGGTCGACCCCGGAGCCGCTTGCGGTCTTAAAAATCCCACTTCAACTGGGGATCAAACCAGGGACCACCAAGCTGTGAAGCCAGTGCACTACCCACTGCACTTTCATGGCTCCACTATATCAGGCCTGTGAAAAATAGAATATATATATATATATATATATATATATATATATATATATATATATATATATATATATATATATATATATATATATATATATATATATATATATATACGGGACACAATAGTCTCTCATCCACTCTCTCAATCTGGACGAATCTAAAAGATAAGCAGGGTTTTCCTTTGCCTTACACGTAGATTTTGCTGGCCGCAGATTTGGGTCAGGCTAAGCCTATAAAAACTATCCCGCCCCTTCTCGCAACTGGCAAGTCGGTCACAGTGTTATTTATTATTTATTCCTCATAAATGCACCACGTACAGCCTATCACCTATACTTGAGTGCTGTTAAATTGTTGGTGTCTGTTGATTTGTCGCATGGCATTTAAAAATTACAATAGACACTATTATAACACTGATTTCCAATGAAATATAAACAAATATCCTTTCCTCCTACTGTCTGTTGCCTAACCAGTCTGGTCTGGTTTACTATCAGCCTACACTGTAAACATAATTACCGTCTTGTCTCAGTGAGTTAGCAGTCGGATGGTGGACTAACATTTTAATTCAATATCTGGTTAGGAAAATCGCTATGCCGTTATTTTATTTAATCTGCCTTACTAGCAAGAAAAGAAATTCTAAGCGAAGTATTTTACTGTCTGTTTAAGTATTTAAAAAAATACTTCTAACACTTACCACTATCTACCATAAAATTCAGAATGAAAATCTCCACGAATCACGTTTTATTTTGTTTTGTTTAAACAACAATAGAATCGAGAGGTAAAAATGGTTATGACTGCGAGCTAGACTTTCTTCTCAAATTCTGACTGGTGATTGATAGCTGTGTTACAACACAGTCGTATATATCTCAGAAAATGCCTTTTCATCTCTACTAGTGTTAATTCGCACTCCAGTGTGAGACACAAATTCAGAAGCAAACGACGAAAATTCAAAGGCTTACGTTTCGGTCTTTTCCAGCGGTTCTCGTCTGGAGTGGGGACCAACATCAAAAGACTTTCTTTCTCCTAGCGGTTCTTAGTGTAGAATGCCTGTTCCAAGATCAAATGAAATTTAGGGATTGCTAGACTTTCACTGGAAAATTTTAAAGGGGTCAGATCCGATTTTTCTTACTTACAGCCTGTCTGTCGAGTATTATATGATTGACAGATGAGCTCGCGTGAGTGGAAAGAAGTAAAACTAAGACGTGATTTGTTTCCTGTTATGACTGACAAGTCACGAAGATAGTAAACACGGCGTTAGCGCGTGCTTAAAGAAAAGAGGGCGGGACAAACAATGAGTTTGCAGAATTTCAGACAATTGGTATAATGCATGTTTTTGCTATCAAATCAGAGAGCAGAAATAAGGTTACAATAAGATGTCAGATTACTGTAGGCTCTTTTCCCATTATACGTCACATATACAGACATTGGGATTCTCGCCGGTGCTACGGAGTTCATGTACTGTGCTGAGATCCTCCTTGCGTGACCTAAAGGAGGAGATGGGAGCACTGATGGAGTAGTCCGTGTACAGTGAAGATAGTCCTTAAAACAAAACCAAACCTTGTTCTGGAATCCCCAGGGCGAGAGAAGCAGAAGGACACGGGGAAGATAACTGGAGACAGACATTACAGAGATCACGTGGACATGGATATATCTAGAGAGGATGTCACGTGACAGAAGTACGAGGTACAAATCTGTTGGAGGCCTATGTCCCTTGTGGAACTTAAGAAATATGATGATACTCAATACAAAATTACTAAGCTGCTACGGTTGAATGAGTCGATTCAGTTATTTGACTCTCCTTACTAGAAATGGATTTATTCCGTTTCTTGTAAAGAATATCATTACATTGTGTATGCCAGCACACCGTCTTCTTCATAAACCCCACCAAGACAGATCTGAAATCTGTGTTGTACATTGCAAAGACGAAGAAGTTAACACAACCATGCGAGAATGTCAACTGCTTAAAGAAGTTATGCACATCCTGGTGGTGCGAACCGTTAATGTAATACCGATCGTGAAGATAAAGACAGATTCCTGGCGTCAACAACACGAAAAACGAACCAAACACCACAACTACGAGTCGTAGGCTCTTCAGGTTTTCCTTCAGTGTTCCCAGTTTCAAGTTTAATGATTGTGGACTGCTATGTTCTTTGCCACTGCTGATAACGCCACCTGGTTTCGTTTTATTGATTGCTTGAATTTGACAAAGTGCAATGATTACCAGATGAATATATATGATGCAAAGAAAAAGGCTAACTGTGAAATGAACAAACGGGAACATTGCATTTACTTTAAAGTCTACGAGACCATCGAAATTATCATCGTTAATGTTCAATACATCGATGTTTAATATCACCGCAATCAACCATACGAATTAATATTCCACAGGTGGTTGGTTACCTTTGGAGTGTATCACCAAAGTATAACGAATTCCGTGACCTGAAAATAGAATATCGCTGGCTGCAAGTGATGCAATGAATGCGTGAGTGGTAGATCTCAAGTGACTACTTCCACAGATCGTAATTAAAAAGGATCAAATTGTGACGATACTGAATATCAAAGTAAAGTCTTGCTGAATTTTGAAGATCGCGGTAAAAATTGTTCCCTCGTCGTTCTCGAAGCAAGACTGATTGGTGGTGCCACTTTACATTTTCACGGTGATTGGTCAGATATGAAACCAAGATGTAATTAACACATATGGTAGCCGGGAGTTTTTGCGAAAGAAATAAAATAAAATAAGATCAGTTAAAAAGGGTGCAGTTTTATCATTAGTATAACGAGCCACGTTCATCGTTATCATCATCATGTTTCCAAAAGTATTTATTTATATTATTTAAAGACAAACAAATGAGGGAAACAAGTCAAGGTAAGATAACGTTTGATACAGTAATATAAGGTAAAGGTAAGATAAAGTTTGACACAGTAATATAAGGTAAAGGTAAGATAAAGTTTGACACAGTAATATAAGGTAAAGGTAAGATAAAGTTTGACACAGTAATATAAGGTAAAGGTAAGATAAAGTTTGACACTGTAATATAAGGTAAAGGTAAGATAAAGTTTGACACTGTAATATAAGGTAAAGGTAAGATAAAGTTTGACACTGTAATATAAGGTAAAGGTAAGATAAAGTTTGACACTGTAATATAAGGTAAAGGTAAGATAAAGTTTGACACAGTAATATAAGGTAAAGGTAAGATAAAGTTTGACACTGTAATATAAGGTAAAGGTAATATAAAGTTTGGCACACTAATATAAGGTAAAGGTAAGATATAGTTTGACACAGTAATATAAGGTAAAGGTAAGATAAAGTTTGACACTGTAATATAAGGTAAAGGTAAGATAAAGTTTGACACTGTAATATAAGGTAAAGGTAAGATAAAGTTTGACACTGTAATATAAGGTAAAGGTAAGATAAAGTTTGACACAGTAATATAAGGTAAAGGTAAGATAAAGTTTGACACTGTAATATAAGGTAAAGGTAAGATAAAGTTTGGCACACTAATATAAGGTAAAGGTAAGATATAGTTTGACACAGTAATATAAGGTAAAGGTAAGATAAAGTTTGACACTGTAATATAAGGTAAAGGTAAGATAAAGTTTGACACTGTAATATAAGGTAAAGGTAAGATAAAGTTTGGCACACTGATATAAGGTAAAGGTAAGATATAGTTTGACACTGTAATATAAGGTAAAGGTAAGATAAAGTTTGACACTGTAATATAAGGTAAAGGTAAGATAAAGTTTGACACTGTAATATAAGGTAAAGGTAAGATATAGTTTGACACAGTAATATAAGGTAAAGGTAAGATATAGTTTGACACTGTAATATAAGGTAAAGGTAAGATAAAGTTTGACACTGTAATATAAGGTAAAGGTAAGATATAGTTTGACACAGTAATATAAGGTAAAGGTAAGATATAGTTTGACACTGTAATATAAGGTAAAGGTAAGATATAGTTTGACACTGTAATATAAGGTAAAGGTAAGATAAAGTTTGACACTGTAATATAAGGTAAAGGTAAGATATAGTTTGACACAGTAATATAAGGTAAAGGTAAGATATAGTTTGACACTGTAATATAAGGTAAAGGTAAGATAAAGTTTGACACTGTAATATAAGGTAAAGGTAAGATATAGTTTGACACAGTAATATAAGGTAAAGGTAAGATATAGTTTGACACAGTAATATAAGGTAAAGGTAAGATATAGTTTGACACTGTAATATAAGGTAAAGGTAAGATAAAGTTTGACACTGTAATATAAGGTAAAGGTAAGATAAAGTTTGACACTGTAATATAAGGTAAAGGTAAGATATAGTTTGACACAGTAATATAAGGTAAAGGTAAGATATAGTTTGACACTGTAATATAAGGTAAAGGTAAGATATAGTTTGACACAGTAATATAAGGTAAAGGTAAGATATAGTTTGACACAGTAATATAAGGTAAAGGTAAGATAAAGTTTGACACTGTAATATAAGGTAAAGGTAAGATAAAGTTTGACACTGTAATATAAGGTAAAGGTAAGATAAAGTTTGACACTGTAATATAAGGTAAAGGTAAGATAAAGTTTGACACAGTAATATAAGGTAAAGGTAAGATAAAGTTTGACACTGTAATATAAGGTAAAGGTAAGATAAAGTTTGGCACACTAATATAAGGTAAAGGTAAGATATAGTTTGACACAGTAATATAAGGTAAAGGTAAGATAAAGTTTGACACTGTAATATAAGGTAAAGGTAAGATAAAGTTTGACACTGTAATATAAGGTAAAGGTAAGATATAGTTTGACACAGTAATATAAGGTAAAGGTAAGATATAGTTTGACACAGTAATATAAGGTAAAGGTAAGATATAGTTTGACACAGTAATATAAGGTAAAGGTAAGATAAAGTTTGACACTGTAATATAAGGTAAAGGTAAGATAAAGTTTGACACTGTAATATAAGGTAAAGGTAAGATAAAGTTTGACACTGTAATATAAGGTAAAGGTAAGATAAAGTTTGGCACACTAATATAAGGTAAAGGTAAGATATAGTTTGACACAGTAATATAAGGTAAAGGTAAGATAAAGTTTGACACTGTAATATAAGGTAAAGGTAAGATAAAGTTTGACACTGTAATATAAGGTAAAGGTAAGATAAAGTTTGGCACACTAATATAAGGTAAAGGTAAGATAAAGTTTGACACAGTAATATAAGGTAAAGGTAAGATAAAGTTTGACACAGTAATATAAGGTAAAGGTAAGATAAAGTTTGACACAGTAATATAAGGTAAAGGTAAGATAAAGTTTGACACTGTAATATAAGGTAAAGGTAAGATAAAGTTTGACACTGTAATATAAGGTAAAGGTAAGATAAAGTTTGGCACACTAATATAAGGTAAAGGTAAGATATAGTTTGACACAGTAATATAAGGTAAAGGTAAGATAAAGTTTGACACAGTAATATAAGGTCAAGGTAAGATAAAGTTTGGCACAGTAATATAAGGTAAAGGTAAGATAAAGTTTTACACAGTACAGGCCAATTTTAGATCTATTTAAGATACTGCTGTAGGGGAGTAAAATATTGAAGAATTCACTAGGTCGGGGTGACCAGCTATGTGAGGTGGGGTGACCAGCCGTGTAAGGTCAGGGTGACCATTTCCCTTCGCCTATCTCAAGAGCAGAGAATGTTCTATCAAAGCCGTTCGTGCGCAAATAGGACATTGAACTGCGCACACAAATTAAATTCAAACAAATTCACTTTTTAAAGAATTGCCTTGGCTGTAACGTGCTGTCCCATCTCTTCGCACCAAACTTGCAATCTTTTACGGAAAGCCGCACAATTGTGGTCTGGAAACTAAATTGCACGCTGACGGGCGTAACGCGCATTTCTTCCCATCTGTCAATGGCATTTATTTCAGAAATGTTAATGTCTCATATTTTTTACAAATTTTCTTGAGTTTTCCGCCATTTTATATTAAGCAGAGTTAGTGCTAGTAAGTATGAATAAGCGCCTCCATCGTATATATTTATATATTAAACCAGAGAATGACCACTCCATATCACGTGACGGAAATTGAGAATGACCACTCCATATCACGTGACGGAAATTGTGAATGACTGAAATGACCCCAGGAGAATTAGTGACGTCATCAGGGCATGCAGTAGAAAGAGCACCACATAATTATTGCCGCCATATCTTGACGGGTTATTTGCTCCTGTGATCATAATAAAATAACAACGGTTAAAGTTGGTGCGTCCATGTGTTTGTCAGTGTGGGAAACATTTAAGTTGGTGCGTACATGTGTTTGTCAGTGTGTCAAACATTTAAGTTGGTGCGTACATGTGTTTGTTAGTGTGGGAAACATTTAAGTTGGTGCGTCCATGTGTTTGTCAGTGTGTGAAACATTTAAGTTGGTGCGTACATGTGTTTGTTAGTGAGGGAAACATTTAAGTTGGTGCGTCCATGTGTTTGTTAGTGTGGGAAACATTTAAGTTGGTGCGTACATGTGTTTGTTAGTGAGGGAAACATTTAAGTTGGTACGTCCATGTGTTTGTTAGTGTGGGAAACATTTAAGTTGGTGCGTCCATGTGTTTGTTAGTGTGGGAAACATTTAAGTTGGTGCGTCCATGTGTTTGTTAGTGTGGGAAACATTTAAGTTGGTGCGTCCATGTGTTTGTTAGTGTGGGAAACATTTAAGTTGGTGCGTCCATGTGTTTGTTAGTGAGGGAAACATTTAAGTTGGTGCGTACTTGTGTTTGTTAGTGTGGGAAACATTTAAGTTGGTGCGTCCATGTGTTTGTTAGTGAGGGAAATATTTAAGTTGGTGCGTCCATGTGTTTGTTAGTGAGGGAAACATTTAAGTTGGTGCGTACATGTGTTTGTTAGTGAGGGAAACTTTTAAGTTGGTGCGTACATGTGTTTGTTAGTGAGAGAAACATTTAAGTTGGTGCGTACATGTGTTTGTTAGTGAGGGAAACATTTAAGTTGGTGCGTACATGTGTTTGTTAGTGAGGGAAACATTTAAGTTGGTGCGTACATGTGTTTGTTAGTGTGGGAAACATTTAAGTTGGTGCGTACATGTGTTTGTTAGTGAGGGAAACATTTAAGTTGGTGCGTACATGTGTTTGTTAGTGAGGGAAACATTTAAGTTGGTGCGTACATGTGTTTGTTAGTGAGGGAAACATTTAAGTTGGTGCGTACATGTGTTTGTCAGTGAGGGAAACATTTAAGTTGGTGCGTACATGTGTTTGTTAGTGAGGGAAACATTTAAGTTGGTGCGTACATGTGTTTGTCAGTGAGGGAAACATTTAAGTTGGTGCGTACATGATTCATTATAATTTTATATATGAAATAGTTAATCAAAATATTCGTGAACATTATTTCATATTTAACAAAATCGATCCTACAAGAAACAAAATCGTTTCAAAATTAAGCAACACTCAATCAATAATCTTGACCTCCATTGACCTTCAACAAACACGTGACAAGTCTTCCTGTCCTGTGCCATCCTCATCATTGTCATTTATGTCTAGAGGATGGGTGTGAAAAAAACATTGAAAAAAAAGGTGATTCGTCTTACGAGGACAAAAAGTGATTCGTCTTACGAGGACAAAAGGTGATTCGTCTTACGAGGACAAAAGGTGATTCGTCTTACGAGGACAAAATGTGATTCGTCTTACGAGGACAAAAGACAAATAACATAGCCAACGTTACCACCACAAAGCCTTCGTCAGGGAAAGGAAAGAAAGTGAAGGCTAGATAGGACACATATGAACCTAAATACATATACATATAAAAACTAGGTACTTCCCTGAAGGAATCGACGTTCTAACACATTTGCTGCCCGGAAAAGGAAGTGACTGCCACCACCGGATGTACACAATACATACTAAGAAACTAAAAATCAAAACTGAACAATAAACTACCCAAACGTAATATTAGTGGGAACTGGAAATAGAAGAGGACAGAATGAGTTGGAGATAAATAAATATGAAATAAACAATCAAGACATATTAAAAACAGTGTATTATATATTCATACATATTATTAGAGGGCGGCAGATAAATAGAAAAATAGGATAGGAGTGTAAACCAGTACCGTCACCAGTACCATGCCTGAAGAAAATTTACGTAGATATCAACAGCCTCAGGCTGACCACTGCTTTCTTTGAACTTATTCAAGTTGACATCTGAGGGTGAACGAAGAAGAAGAAGATATGTTTAAAATTCCGTTATTTTTATTTTTACTCGGGCAACGCCGGGTATATCTGCTAGTTCACTCATATTTGTATTCTGTTATCTACTGTCCTCCTGTCTGTCAAACAAGCGCGTGTTAATGACCTATATTTATTTTCTCTTGAGTTAAGGAAGGCACAACGGCAGTGAAGAAAGGAACTGGTCACTACGTGATAAAAGCTGGACCTAGTTTTGTGAAATCTCTAACATGTCACTCCACTACGTCAGTATCTGCTATAGTATTAACTTTTAACAATAATTCTGAAATGAACAAAGACATTAAGAAGTAATGCACAGCGTGTGCACCAGACATTATAAATCGTCATCAGTAACCTTCCCCGAGGACAACAAGTCTTTATCAAATACATGCCAAGTCTTCCTGTCCTGTGTCAAGTCTTCCTGTCCTGTGTCAAGTCTTCCTGTCCTGTGTCAAGTCTTCCTGTCCTGTGTCAAGTCTTCCTGTCCTGTGTCAAGTCTTCCTGTCCTGTGTTCAAACTCTCTCATCGTCTTCTTTATCCCTTGTATGCTGTCACCAATTCACGTCTCTATGTTTTTATTGGTATCTCTCTTTGTTTCCTTACTGTGTGGATTCAGACAAAATGACTACCTTGTATTGCTATCTGCTGGTCTCTTCGGTGTGTGACTTCTCCAAAGCTAGCGCCTTGTAAGCACATCTTGTTCCACTGGTATTTATCTGGTTCTTGTCATCAGTTCGACATTGATGATATTGGTATACCATTTGTTCTTCTTTGTCCACTTTCAGACTTCATCTTGAATATGTTTAAAGTGGTGGTCAGTCTGAGGTAGTTGGTATCTCTATAGAAGTGGTCGTAAGTCTGAGGTTGTTGGTATCTCTATAGAAGTGGTCAGTCTGTGGTTGTTGGTATCTCTATAGAAGTGGTCAGTCTGTGGTTGTTGGTATCTCCATAGAAGTGGTCAGTCTGTTGTTGTTAATATCTCTATAGAAGTGGTCAATCTGTGGTTGTTGGTATCTCTATAGAAGTAGCTAGTCTTTTGTTGTTGCTATTTCTATAGAAGTAGTAAGTCTGTTGTTGTTGCTATCTCTATAGAAGTGGTCAGTCTGTTGTTGTTGCTATCTCTATAGAAGTGGTCAGTCCGTTGTTGTTGCTATCTCTATAGAAGTGGTCAGTCTGTTGTTGTTGCTATCTCTAGAAGTGGTCAGTCTGTGGTTGTTGTATCTTTATAGAAGTGGTCAGTCTATTGTTGTTGGAACCTCTATAGAAGTGGTCAGTCTGTGGTTGGTGGTATCTCTATAGAAGTGGTCAGTCTATGGCTGTTGGTATCTCTATAGAAGTGGTCAGTCTGTTGTTGTTGGTATCTCTATAAAAGTGGTCAGTCTGTTGTTGTTCGTATCTCTATAGAAGTGGTCAGTCTGTTGTTGTTGCTATCTCTATAGAAGTGGTCAGTCTGTTGTTGTTGCTATCTCTAGAAGTGGTCAGTCTGTTGTTGTTGCTATCTCTATAGAAGTAGTAAGTCTGTTGTTGTTGCTTTCTCTATAGAAGTTGTCAGTCTGTTGTTGTTGCTATCTCTAGAAGTGATCAGTCTGTGGTTGTTGTTTCTCTATGGAAGTGGTCAGTCTATTGTTGTTGGCATCTCTATAGAAGTGGTCAGTCTGTGGTTGATGGTATCTCTATAGAAGTGGTCAGTCTATGGTTGTTGGTATCTCTATAGAATTGGTCAGTCTGTTGTTGTTGGTATCTCTATAGAAGTGGTCAGTCTGTTGTTGTTGCTATCTCTATAGAAGTGGTCAGTCTGTTGTTGTTGCTATCTCTATAGAATTCGTCAGTCTATGGTTGTTGGTATCTCTATAGAATTGGTCAGTCTGTTGTTGTTATCTCTATGGAAGTGGTAAGTCTGTTGTTGTTGGTATCTCTATAGAAGTGGTCAGTCTGTTGTTGTTGGTATCTCTATAGAAGTGGTCAGTCTGTTGTTGTTGGTATCTCTATAGAAGTGGTCAGTCTTATGTTGTTGGCATCTCTAAAGAAGTTTTCAGTCTGCGGTTGTTAGTATCTCTATAGAAGTGGTCATTCTGTAGTTGTTGGTATCTCTATAGAAGTGGTCAGTCTGTGGTTGTTGGTATTTCTATAGAAGTGGTCAGTCTATGGTTGTTGGTATGAGGTGGTCATTCTGTGGTTGTTGTTATCTATATAGAAGTGGTCAGTCTGTGGTTTGTTATTATCTCTAATAGAAGTTTGATATTTATTTTTACTAAAATATTTACTCGGAAAGTTATCATAGATTTTGTTTTCCCACTTTAAAAAGAAATGTTTTTGGGTTGTAACAAAGAGTTGTTTTTGCATATGACTATATGTAAGCTTAAATATGATTCTTTGTAATAAAATGTATTATTTGTATGCAACCATTTTAATTATGCGTCCATGTACATTTTTTCTAAGAAGAGGTCCCTAGCTTTCAACAAATAATCAAAGGTGGCAGTAACCTTCAACAGATAATCGAATGTTGTTCGTAGCCTTCACCGGAAAATTAAAGGTTGTCTGTAGCCTTCACCTGACAATCAAGTGTGTCCATAGCCTTTACTGGGCAATTAAAGGTGTCCTTAGCCTCTAATGGACAACCAAGTGTGTCCGTAGCCTTCATCGGACAATCAAAGGGGTCCATATCCTTTGTCAGACAATCAAATCTGTCTGTAGCCTTCACCGTATAATTAAAGGTGTCAGTAGCCTTCATCAGCAAATCAAATGGATCCATGGCACAAGAAAGGTGAAGAAATTCTACCATAGAGTATGTCCATGAATGGTACTGGTGAAGGTCATATAAGTTTTCTCTGTTCCTCCAATGTTGGACACTTTTGCAGCAGATGTTCAGCAGTCATTTTATTGGTGCCACAGTTACACACATCGGTAGTTCATAACTTTAACTTGTTGAATAGATCGGTGACACAGTTACACACATCGGTAGTTCATATATTAGCTTGTTAAATAGATCGGTGACACAGTTACACACATCGGTAGTTCATATCTTTAGCTTGTTGAATAGATCGGTGCCACAGTTACACACATCGGTAGTTCATATCTTTAGCTTGTTGAATAGATCGGTGCCACAGTTACACACATCGGTAGTTCATATCTTTAGCTTGTTGAATAGATCGGTGCCACAGTTACACACATCGGTAGTTCATATCTTTAACTTGTTGAATAGATCGGTGCCACAGTTACACACATCGGTAGTTCATATCTTTAGCTTGTTGAATAGATCGGTGCCACAGTTACACACATCGGTAGTTCATATCTTTAGCTTGTTGAATAGATCGGTGGCACAGTTACACACATCGGTAGTTCATATCTTTAGCTTGTTGAATAGATCGGTGACACAGTTACACACATCGGTAGTTCATATCTTTAGCTTATTGAATAGATCGGTGCCACAGTTACACACATAGGTAGTTCATATCTTTAGCTAATTGAATAGATCGGTGCTACAGTTACACACATCGGTAGGTCATATCTTTAGCTTGTTGAATAGATCGGTACCACAGTTACACACATCGGTAGGTCATATCTTTAGCTTGTTGAATAGATCGGTACCACAGTTACACACATCGGTAGTTCATATCTTTAGCTTGTTGAATAGATCGGTGCCACAGTTACACACATCGGTAGTTCATATCTTTAGCTTGTTGAATAGATCGGTGCCACAGTTACACACATCGGTAGTTCATATCTTTAGCTTGTTGAATAGATCGGTGCCACAGTTACACACATCGGTAGTTCATATCTTTAGCTTGTTGAATAGATCGGTGCCACAGTTACACACATCGGTAGTTCATATCTTTAGCTTGTTGAATAGATCGGTACCACAGTTACACACATCGGTAGTTCATATCTTTAGCTTGTTGAATAGATCGGTACCACAGTTACACACATCGGTAGGTCATATCTTTAACTTGTTGAATAGATCGGTACCACAGTTACACTCAACGGTAGTTCATATCTTTAGCTTGTTGAGTAGATGGTATCCAAATCTGTTGTGGCTTGTGCAGAGTCTAAAGATTACCAATATTTCACTTTCGTTGAGCTGTTAAAGCATTATTTTTTTTTATTTTTTGTCTGTGTCTTGGATTCTTTGCTTCCCATTTCAGTCGTTCTATTATGTGCAAGAATAGAAGAAAGCGTTGAAGATAAACGTGCAAGAGGTAGACAGCGCTGTAGGTGGAAAGATAACATCAAGGAAAAAGAATGTAAAGGATCTCGTTACACGCCCATTGAGGCATATTGGGAATATGGTGTTAGGCCCATATTTTCTTGGACTATCGGCACACTAGAGATGATGCGGTCAGCCTCACGCCGATCGCCTTAACCGTCCCAGAAGTTGCTCTGGTACCCAATTCATTAGGCTGGGTCGACCCCGGAGCCGTTTGCGGTCTAAAAAATCCCACCTCAACTGGGGCTCGAACCACGGACCGCCGAGCTAGGAAGCCAGTGCACTAACCACTGCGCTACCGCGGCTCATAACATCACGTGATGGACAGGAGAAAGTCTATCAGAGTGCACCATCAAGACAAGAGACAGAAGAAAGTCTATCAGAGTGAACCATCAAGACAAGAGACAGGAGAAAGTCTATCAGAGTGCACCATCAAGACAAGAGACAGGAGAAAGTCTATCAGAGTGCACCATCAAGACAAGAGAAGGAGAAAGTCTATCAGAGTGCACCATTAAGACAAGAGACAGGAGAAAGTCTATCAGAGTGCACCATCAAGACAAGAGACAGGAGAAAGTCTACCAGAGTGCACCATCAAGACAAGAGAAAGGAGAAAGTCTATCAGAGTGCACCATCAAGACAAGAGAGAGGAGAAAGTCTATCAGAGTGCACCATCAAGACAAGAGACAGGAGAAAGTCTACCAGAGTGCACCATCAAGACAGGAGAAAGTCTATCAGAGGCACCATCAAGAAAAGAGACAGGAGAAAGTCTATCAGAGTGCACCATCAAGACAAGAGACAGGAGAAAGTCTACCAGAGTGCACCATCAAGACAAGAGACAAGAAAAAGTCTATCAGAGTGCACCATCAAGATAAGAGACAAGAAAAGTCTAGCAGAGTGCACCATTAAGACAAATGACAAAAAAGTCTATCAGAGTGCACCATTAAGACAAGAGACAGGATATAGTCTATCAGAGTGCACCATTAAGACAAGAGACATGATATAGTCTATCAGAGTGCACCATTAAGACAAGAGACAGGAGAAAGTCTATCAGAGTGCACCACTAAGACAAGAGAAAGTCTATCAGAGTGCATCATTAAGACAAGAGACAGGAGAAAGTCTATCAGAGTGCACCATCAAGACAAGAGACAGGAGAAAGTCTATCAGAGTGCACCATCAAGACAAGAGACAGGAGAAAGTCTATCAGAGTGCACCATCAAGGCAAAAGACAGGAGAAAGTCTATCAGAGTGCACCATCAAGACAAGAGACAGGAAAGAGTCTATCAGAGTGCACCATCTAGACAAGAGACAAGAAAAAGTCCATTAGAGTTCACCATCAAAACAAGAGACAAGAAAAAGTATATCAGAGTGCACCATCAAGACAAGAGACAAGAAAAGTCTAGCAGAGTGCACCATTAAGACAAGAGACAGGATAAAGTCTATCAGAGAAGAGACAAAAAAAGTCTATCAGAGTGCACCATTAAGACAAGAGACAGGAAGTATAAAGTCTATCAGAGTGCACCATTAGCAGAACCATCAAAAACAAGAGACAGGAAAAAGTCCTATCAGAGTGCACCATGCACCAAGACAAGAGACAAGAAAAAGTATATCAGAGTGCACCATCAAGACAAGAGACAAAAAAAAGTCTAGCAGAGTGCACCATTAAGAGAAGAGACAAAAAAAGTCTATCAGAGTGCACCATTAAGACAAGAGACAGGATAAAGTCTATCAGAGTGCACCATTAAGACAAGAGACAGGAAAAAAGTCTATCAGAGTGCACCATTAAGACAAGAGACAAGAAAAAGTATATCAGAGTGCACCATCAAGACAAGAGACAAGAAAAAGTCTAGCAGAGTGCACCATTAAGACAAGAGACAGGATAAAGTCTATCAGAGTGCACCATCAAGACAAGAGACAAGAAAAAGTCTATCAGAGTGCATCATCACGACAAGAGACAGAAGACGTTGGAGATCCATTGTAGCTGACCTTTTATGTAGAGATGGAATAAGATGATGATGATTCTGCTCAATTATCCATTTATGAATGTCTGTAAACGTCGTGGAGATGGCACATGATGATGATGATTCTGCTCAATTATCCATTTCTGAAATTCTGTAAACGTTGTGGAGATGGCACATGATGATTATTCTGCTCAATTATCCATTTATGAATGTCTGTAAACGTCGTGGAGATGGCACATGATGATGGTGATTCTGCTCAATTATCCATTTATGAAAGTCTGTCAACGTTGTAGAGATGGCACATGATGATGATGATTCTGCTCAATTATCCATTTATGAAAGTCTGTCAACGTTGGGGAGATAGCACATGATGATGATTCTGCTCAATTATCCATTTTTTAAAGTCTGTAAACGTTGTAGAGATGACACATGATGATGATGATTCTGCTCAGTTATCCATTTATGAAAATCTATGAACGTTGTGGAGATGACACATGATGATGATGATTCTGCTCAATTATCCATTTATGAAAGTCTGTGAACGTTGTAGAGATGGCACATGATGATGATGATTCTGCTCAATTATCAATTTATGAAAGTCTGTCAACATTGCAGAGATGGCACATGATGATGATGATTCTGCTCAATTATCCATTTATGAAAGTTTGTAAACGTTGTGGGGATGGCACATGATGATGGTGATTCTGCTCAATTATCCATTTATGAAAGTCTGTCAACGTTGTGGAGATGACACCTGATGATGATGATTCTGCTCAATTATCCATTTATGAAAGTCTGTGAACGTTGTGGAGATGACACATGATGATGGTGATTCTGCTCAATTATCCATTATGAAAGTCTGTCAACGTTGTGGAGATGACACCTGATGATGATTATTCTGCTCAATTATCCATTTATGAAAGTCTGATAACGTTGTGGAGATGGCACATGATGATGATGTTTCTGCTCAATTATCCATTATGAAAGTCTGTCAAAGTTGTGGAGATGACACCTGATGATGATGATTCTGCTCAATTATCCATTTATGAAAGTCTGTCAACGTTGTGGAGATGGCACATGATGATGATGATTCTGCTCAATTATCCATTTATGAAAGTCTGTGAACGTTGTGGAGATGACACATGATGATGATGATTCTGCTCAATTATCCATTTATGAAAGTCTGAACGTTTTGGAGATGACGCATGATGATGATGATTCTGATCAATTATCCATTTATGAAAGTCTGTGATCGTTATGGAGATGGCACATGATGATGATGATTCTGCTCAATTATCCATTTATGAAAGTCTGTAAACATTGTGGAGATGGCACATGATGATGGTGATTCTGCTCAATTATCCATTTATGAAAGTCTTTCAACGTTGTGGGGATGAAACCTGATGATGATGATTCTGCTCAATTATCCATTTATGAAAGTCTGTAAACGGGTGGAGATGGCACATGATGATGATGATTCTGCTCAATTTTCCATTTATGAAAGTCTGTGAACGTTGTGGAGATGACACATGATGATGATGATTCTGCTCAATTATCCATTTATGAAAGTCTGTGAACGATTTGGAGATGACGCATGATGATGATGATTCTTCTCAATTATCCATTTATGAAAGTCTGTGAACGTTGTGGAGATGGCACCTGATGATGATGATTCTGCTCAATTTTCCATTTATGAAAGTCTGTAAACGTTGTGGAGATGGCACATGATGATGATGATTCTGCTCAATTATCCATTTATGAAATTCTGTAAACGTTGTGGAGATGGCACATGATGATGATGATTCTGCTCAATTATCCATTTATGAAAGTCTGTAAACGTTGTGGAGATGGCACATGATGATGATGATTCTGCTCAATTATTCATTTATGAAAGTCTGTAAACATTGTGGAGATGGCACATGATGATGATGATTCTGCTCAATTATCCATTTATGAAAGTCTGTGAACGTTGTAGAGATGACACATGATGATGATGATTCTGCTCAATTATCCATTTATAAAAGTCTGTAATCGTTGTGGAGATGGCACATAATGATGATGCTGTTCTGTTTAAAAAGCGTGTATAAATCAATATACTACTCTTGGACACGTTCATTTTCGAAGAACTTGTTCGCACCAGTTGTCAGAAACTGACCCACTTTGCGAAAGATACATAACTGGCGGAACATTTTTTCCCCCCGCAATTTGATGGAAGATGTTTACACATTTACCGAGGCAGCTGGGTGCATTTTACAAAACTGTTTTACAAAGTGACACGTTAAATGCAGTAAAAAATAAACAAGTTATCAATTATGCAACATATTTTTATTGTCAGGAAAAAACATTATTAGAAAACTGTACCTTCTGGTTCCAAACTATGTTACTATTAACGTAATTTATTTTAAACTAAAGTGCCGTATTACGCTATTCATAAAATAGACATTTCTTTTTTTCTTTTTTTTTTAAATTAATGAAGAAAAATATCCTGTTCAACCACTGATGTGTTATAAATAGAATATATATTGTTTTCAATTCCAAATAATATGAACAACTGCCGATATGAGAAAGTGGCATCTCATTTGTCAAATCATTGTAAATAGGGACAATCACAATTATGCTCATAAGTTAAATAAAATAAAAAAAAACAAGTAAAATCAAGAAGAAACTCTGAACAAGAATAAAATTAAAGTGGAGGGGTGTGAATTTATGACACGAATTTATTCTTGATAGTTGATAGTGAACATTCCTTTTTTTTTTTTTTTTTTAAGGCAATGTATTTTACTTTTAAAAAAAAAGTGGCAACATTGGCAACTACTATATTTTTTTCGCAGGCTGGGGAATCCATGTGTAAGTTTTGAAAATTGTCTTTATTTATTAACAGATCGAGGAATGTAAACCTTTGTCATCTTCAAACACCGTGCTTGCTGCCGTAGGTGACCATGACGGTTCAAAATTTCTTTCGCTCGATGTTGTTTATCAATTTCGTTTTTAAAGGACAGTGTTACTGGCGACCTCCACGTTGGATTTGAAATTGTATTTTTAATGCGACCTCAGTGTTTGTCGGGCGTTATTTTTGTCAAAGCTCGAAACTGTGTTTGCGATAGGCTCACTCTTTCTATCCTATGTAGTTTTGAACTATTTATTTGACCCATTCACCAAAATGCCAAAGCAATTATATAGTATACACATTAAATCAGTTCGCTGAACACTGACGTGTGGCAAATGCTGAAAGGATATAGTAGGGCCTATAACAGATAATACATCTTTTCCCCTCCATAATCTGATGCTGTTCTTACAATACATAGGCCTATGACTTTTAACAGATGAAAGTCAATTAAAATATCTGTTAAAGTTAGTTATATAACTGGAACCATCAGGCCTTTACACCCCCTCCACTTTAATATTATTGTTGTTTAGAGTTTCTTCTTGATTTCGTTTTTGTTTGTTTGTTTTTTAACATACAGGCATAATTGATAATTGTGATTGTCCCTATTTACAATGATTTGACAAATGTGATGCTACTTTCTCGTATCGGTACTTGTTCATATTATTTGGAATTGAAAACAATATATGTTCCAATTATAACCCATCAGAGGTTGAATGGGATATTTTTCTTCATTAATTTAAAAAAAAATAACATCTTTTCACAGCAGAGATGGTTGCAATTCTGAAAGCTCTGGAAATCTTCTCTAGCAACCCTCCTCATAAATTGACAGTATTAACAGACTCACTTTCTGCTATTCAAGCTATAAGAAACTTACGATAATGCAGTAGACCTGATATAGCAGAAGAGATATTACTGGCAAATACTTCCATAAGTTCCATAGGATGTTCTGTTCTTATAGCTTGGATACCTTCACATGTTGGCAAAGAAGGAAATGAAAAGGTGGATACAGAAGCTAAGAAAAGAACAAATATTAGAAACCAAATAAATGTTAGGATGAGTAAAACAGAAATCAAACGCTTAATTAAAAGAAAAATAACCGAGGAATGGACAGTAGAGTGGGATGGAAGTCTGAAGGGCAAACTTGCATATAAATTGTTCAACGCTCCAACAAGAACGTGCCAGAGAACTAAATATTCCTAGCAATAAGAAACTTCTTGACTGCAACTAGGAATGGGCTATTTTAGAATAGAAGATCTTTTCTGTGCAGACTGTCTAGAAAAAAAATAATGATATAGAGCATTTCCTATTAAAATATAGGAAGTATGAACAACAGAGAAAACCAATATTAGGTTATTTACAGGCATGTGATGCATCCATAACTGTGGAACAGGTATTGAGAATAGATAGACCTAGAGAATTGTACAATATGTTAAACAGTATGTAACAAGAACTAAAATTAATATATAAGGATCAGTGATGGTGGGAGGAAAAGGTGTAGTCTGATGGGGTGCTTGTATGGCTGATGGGGTGTTTGTATGGCTGATGGGGTGCTTGTATGGCTGATGTCAGATAATTGGTGGATTTGATGCAATGTTGGGCCCCCCCCCCCCCCCCCTTCTCACCCATTTTCACTTGTAACAACAGGGTATTTGTGAAAGACTTCATTTTAATTATTTTTTTTTCTTTATTTTATTTGTTTATTAGTATCTTTATGTTTTTATTAAGTTTTTTAATTTGTTTGTTTTTTTTTAAATTTTTATTGTTTGTTTCTTGGAAAGGGGAGGTCACACACACATACATTCACACAATTTTGGTTTTGATTTACTATATTTGGACTGAGTAGAGGGGGGAAGAAGATACAATATTTAAATATCGAAAATCAGATTTATTGTCTTGAATTTATTACACTATATATCGTAATTATAACCCATCAAGGGTTGAATGAGATACTTTGTTTTTAAAAAAAACTGAACACTGAGGAAGTACGGACAGCATTGGCATAGCTGGCAGTCTTTTTCAGGACAAGTCCTTTTCAGGGCTACATGACGCTAGCAGATAAATGATGTTCTTTTTACAACTTATTGTCTATCAACCCTAGTCGGGCTTGTAGTCCTTTTCAAAGATATTTCGGGCTGGTGGAAGATTGTAGTCATTTTCTGGGCTTTCATCACACAGCACTTCACTTAATAGCTGGTGGAAGATTGTAGTCATTTTCTGGGCTTATATTTCATCAAAACAGCACTTCACTTAACAGCTGGTGGAAGCTTGTAGTCATTTTCTGGGCTTATATTTCATCAACACAGCACTTCACTTAACAGCTGGTGGAAGATTGTAGTCATTTTCTGGGCTTATATTTCATCAACACAGCACTTCACTTAACAGCTGGTGGAAGATTGTAGTCATTTTCTGGGCTTATATTTCATCAACACAGCACTTCACTTAACAGCTGGTGGAAGATTGTAGTCATTTTCTGGGCTTATATTTCATCAACACAGCACTTCACTTAACAGCTGGTGGAAGATTGTAGTCATTTTCTGGGCTTATATTTCATCAACACAGCACTTCACTTAACAGCTGGTGGAAGATTGTAGTCATTTTCTGGGCTTATATTTCATCAACACAGCACTTCACTTAACAGCTGGTGGAAGATTGTAGTCATTTTCTGGGCTTATATTTTTCATCAACAAGCACTTCACTTAACAGCTGGTGGAAGATTGTAGTCATTTTCTGGGCTTATATTTCATCAACACAGCACTTCACTTAACAGCTGGTGGAAGATTGTAGTCATTTTCTGGGCTTATATTTCATCAACACAGCACTTCACTTAACAGCTGGTGGAAGATTGTAGTCATTTTCTGGGCTTATATTTCATCAACACAGCACTTCACTTAACAGCTGGTGGAAGATTATAGTCATTTTCTGGGCTTATATTTTCATCAACACAGCACTTCACTTAACAGCTGGTGGAAGATTGTAGTCATTTTCTGGGCTTATATTTCATCAACACAGCACTCATCAACACAGCACTTCACTTAACAGCTGGTGGAAGATTGTAGTCATTTTCTGGGCTTATATTTCATCAACACAGCACTTCACTTAACAGCTGGTGGAAGATTGTAGTCATTTTCTGGGCTTATATTTCATCAACACAGCACTTCACTTAACAGCTGGTGGAAGATTGTAGTCATTTTCGGGCTTATATTTCATCAACACAGCACTTCACTTAACAGCTGGTGGGAAGATTGTAGTCATTTTCTGGGCTTATATTTCATCACAACACAGCACTTCACTTAACAGCTGGTGGAAGATTGTAGTCATTTTCTGGGCTTATATTTCATCAACACAGCACTTCACTTAACAGCTGGTGGAAGATTGTAGTCATTTTCTGGGCTTATATTTCATCAACACAGCACTTCACTTAACAGCTGGTGGAAGATTGTAGTCATTTTCTGGGCTTATATTTCATCAACACAGCACTTCACTTAACAGAGTACACTTATTTTTTAAAGGCAAATTGCGCTTGGCTATAACCAACGTAGAAAAGACAAAGATTATGAGAATAAATGCAAGAAATGATAACAAGGTTAAACTTGAAAAAACACCACTAAAAGATGTAGAATCATACACATATCTTGGAAGTAATATAGACAAAGTTGGAGGGAAAGACAGTGATATCGAAATAAGAATACAAAAAGCAAGAGGAGCTTTCATTGCATTGGGAAATATATGGAGATCAAGAGAAATCAAGTCCAACACGAAAATAAGAATCTTCAACTCAAATGTCAAGGTCAGTCCTATTGTATGGCTCTGAGACATGGAGAACAACAAAAACAACAACCAAAAAGCTACAGACTTTTATAAACGGGTGCTTGCGTAGAATAGAAGGACTGAAATGGTATGACAAAGTCACAGATGTGGAATTGTTGACAAGAACCAGACAAGTGGCAGTGGAACAAGAGTTGAGAAGAAGACACTGGCGATGGATAGGACACACATTGAGGAAACCTGTTGATAGCATTACAAGGCAGTCCTTGTTCTGGAATCCACAGGGAAAGAGAGGCAGAGGTAGTGAAAAAATGTCTGTGTCTTGTGAACTGTAGACCTGATTGAAAATAACAGTATAAAAAGATTAAGTAAATGTTTCTTCTTATTTCCTAAGCCGCCGGCCGCCAAAGCAGTCAGTGGCCATTACGCCTGGTGGCATCTTGTAAGACAGCAACAAATTGATTCCACTTTGCT